>CM035786.1:2856127-3128627 GCA_020466265.1 Siphamia tubifer | reverse complement strand
TGGACTTTTCACTTCTTCACTGCAGTTGTTCCGCATTAACTCCTTTAATGCATGCAATGCATTTTTAAATTAGTACGTACAGGTGTTTTTTAAACATATAAATTCCCCTCAGATTGTGTTTATTTTCCCTCACATATATACATATAACCAAATTATCAATATTGCAAAAGGTCAAAGGTCAACATTGCATTTAGCAGGAAGGTCAAAATCACATTATTGGCTCTAATTCAAGAACAGGTTGTCATAGAAATTGGAGATTGGTCCAAAATAGGGGCGGGGCTAAACATTCTTTGAATACTAGTTATTTCAGTTACTGTTAATGCAATCATATTTTTAGGCTAAAGTCAAATCCAGTCACATCCTGAAACTAAAAACCCCATGAATGAGAAATAACAGTCTCCAGAGAGGACTTGACCATGAAATCAATATTCCATTTTGACATGTCGTCGTGCAAATGACATTGGTTCATGGTTTAAAAATAAAAGTGAAAGGAGTAAGAGTGTGGATGAAATAAATGTGATCCATCTGAGGGTTCCGTGGTCTGCCATATGATGTGGACTCCAGCTGGTCTGGGGCCAACATGGTCTGTATTCACTAAAGTAGTAATGTTCCACTCTCACCATGAGTCGTCCTTGTAGACAACATAAAGACAGCATCAAGTCAACATCACTCTGACTGGTCAATCAGCCTCTTCTCCCTCGTCCAATCAATTGAGTGCTCGCCTTCAGAAAAGCCTGAAAATAGATGGAGGTTCATTTTGTGTGGAACAACAGATGAGAGTGCACTTAAGTACAGGGAGGGACAAGGGTAGCATTTCCAGCCTGGTATCAGATGGTGTATATTCACTTTTACTAACATTTGACTGGTGTGTTGATGCTTTTACAGCCCATTCCGCTGCAGGGTCTTCCTTCATGTCTGTGTAGTTGGAAAATGATAGCATCGATGTTTCCACAAACTAAACTGACAGTTAGGGCGCAAAGTTTAGTCTTAAACGGGTCATATTTTTCTGAACCTGGTTTTCTTTAACATAGATTAATTTGTGTATTTAGACTAAGGATGGGACATGATTTTGAAATATTTGAATATTCGTGACATGCTCAAATATAGGATACCAATTTGTAATGCTGCATTACTTGTATTGTTTCACTTAGACAGAATGTCGTATTGACTGTCATTGTACGGTGGTCAACAGGAGGAAACGCATCGACGCAACACTGCAAACACAAGACAGACGAAGAACTAAAAACACAAAGACATAAAACAAATGTACGTACGTCTGTGTGGCCGCAGCGTCTGTACGGTCAGAGCGTTCGTTCTGGGGTTAATAGTAAATACGATCACACACCTTCACATGATCATTTTAAAATAAAAACCTGACGTAGATTCATGTGACTGTTGTTGTTTAATACATTGGACATTGTAGATGTTTCAGCTGGTTCTGCTTCAACAATATAAATATAGTGTTAGCTGTGGTTATTACAATTTTCAAATTAAAAGCCTTTCATGAGGATGAGATGAATGACTCTGTGAACATCAACATGTTTGATTTATAATGTTGTTGTTTATTCAGTAAATCTTTAATTTCCTCTTTTACCTTTTCTGTCATTGTGAGTGTGTTTGGGGGTGGAGACGTACATCAAAATCCCCCAAAAATTAGATTTTCAACTAATATTCTACTAGTTTCCAGCAAATTTCTAATCGTGTTTTGGACCAAAAGTCACATCCCTAATTTGGAAATCTAAAAATTAAACTTACCTACGATTGGCTGAGTGAGATTATTATGTTTATGGGGACATGAATATGTGTACACAGTCACACCATGGGGACCAAAATTCAGGTCCCCACGAGAGTTAAATGTAAATAAAGGTCCCTACTAGCAAAATAGAAATGATGTGTCCCTATAAATACATTCTTTTTTTTCTTTTTCCCGGAAGTCCCCATAAAGCATGAGGGAAACAGGTGTGTACTTAAAACAGAAAAAGGATTTATTTTGTATGATTTTTTTGTTTTGTTTTTTATCCATTTAATTTTTTTAAATAATTATTATTTATGCTATTTATTTATTTTTAGTTATTTTATTGTAAAAGTATTATTTTTATTTATTCATTCATTTTTATTTTATTTTTTAATTTACTTTTCAAATTTTTATTATCTATTTAATTTCACAAAAAAACTATGTGCTTACACTCACTACCCAATGGCGTCTTGATTACAAACCTGCTCCTCATGAGTGTGTGTGTGTAGATGATGCAGAATGAAGGTTTCTATTATTAGGGACCGAGCACACAGGGCCCAGTCCCTATTGTATTTGTAATGTTTTTACGGACCGAACCTGTAGCCGGGTCCTTATTGTTTTTTGTTTGTTTTTTATTTTTCTCACTCCGCCACTTTAAACTGGAATTTCCCCCTAAACATGCACGAAAACTCACCCGATTTCGCAGGCACCTGATGTCTGTTGAAAAATTTGATGAAATGAAAAAAATACTCGTGACATCCCATAATATTCTCTCTAAAGCAACAAATACAAATATGTGAATAGCTCTTCAGAGGTTACGGATAAACACACAAAACCAACACCAAAAGTTGCAGACAAGATTTCGGGGAAAAAATTGTGAGATATTGGCCTCTGAATGAAAAACGTCAAAAAATGATCTCCTCTTATCGCAGATATTTGTAAATGGTACCAAATGAAAGAGCAATTGATGACTCCAAAAAGTTGTATAAAACTTTTGAATTACTGGTGTAGCTTTTGCATTATGAGCCATGCTGTTCTCTGACACACAAAAGTTTCTCTCAACATGTGATCCAAACACACAGTTATTCATGAATTCTTCTGGAGGTAATTTTGCTTTTGTAATGAATCACACTGTTAAAGTTTACAGTTGGATTGTTGGTAGCTGGTAGCTGTTAATTTATTTGAGTTTATTTATTCGTCAGTGACCATGTATTCAAACATTTATGTCATAGAAGTAGATTTAAACACTAACTCATTTCCATCCACAGTCCCCACGCAGCCGCCACCGTACATTTCATTACATCTGATGCACATTAGCTATATGTACATGTCCATGTAATTTCATGGTGATATCTACAGTGTTCATTGAGTTATAGCATGATATGTATCTATGGACACACACACACACACACACACACACACACACACACACACACACAACAATAATCTCATCTAACCTATTTTAGATGAGATTAATAAAAGGAATCTTCAATCTACATTTTCACACATTACAGGATAAATTATGAAACAGAAAAGATGGTATCAGTCAGCTGTTATCTCCAGTCAGCTGTTATCTCCAGTCAGCTGTTATCTCCAGTCAGCTGTTATCTCCAGTCAGCTGTTATCTCCAGTCAGCTGTTATCTCCAGTGCAGCGACTCCTACTCTCCTCAGTTCAATTAGAAATGCCATCTCAGTCACCTTCATGACAAATTGACGTGCTTTGCACACAAGGATGAAATGAGTAACAAAGAGCATCAGTGGACACATCCAAAGTTTCTGTCTTCTTTTCCCCTTGGTTTGTAATTGGTAGATTCACTTAATTAAAATGGAGTTCCTGGGCAGTGGATGACGGCTGACTCTGCTGCACTTCTCTCTTTCACATGTTCAATGAAGAGGAAGGGGTATTAGAGCCATAAGAAATGACACAAAGCTGCCTATTCACACATAATTGCTCACCCAGGGAGGATGCAGGGAGGCTGGTGGCCTGAAGAACGCCTGAGGTGTCACTTCCTGTCAAGATGATGAAGCTCTCCAATGCCCCCCAGCCCTGCTCACAGATCCCGTCGCAGTCCAAATGGGGCGTCAATTTCAACTTTCCAAATCCAAAATTGATGAAATATGAGGCGACTGTGAGTTCAGGCCTGGCCGTAGTCAGATTTCATGTGCAGAGACACTTAAGCAGTCGAGCTGTGTCTGCAAGAAGACAAGTTTAGTTTGAAACAATCACAGTATTTACAGTCGCATGGGTCAGCACTGTTGAGCCGCATTTTGTAACAAATGTTTCCCGATTATATAAGTTATTCAATTTTATAATAAATGTTTTTTCAGTATATAATAACATTATACAAACACAGTTTACTTCTACTTCCTCATACATGTCCATGACGCGCTGATGAGGCATCTGTGATTGGCTCAGAATGTGTGAAGGAACACTCCCCCCTCCCCTCTGGCTCTGTGTTTGTTTACCATCCCAGAGTAACATCCAGCTAGGTTTGGTGACGTCACTTGTTTTGAAAACGTGCAGTAAAAAAACAGTCTTTATTTCCACAGAGACACATGAACCAGTTTGATCCAACAGTTTTTTTTACTGTTTGTGCAGCAGCTACTGTGGCGCCGTCTGCTCTAGTAGATGCTAATGCTAATGCTACTGCAGATTGGCTGCAATGGGGGAGGGGCTTAACCCCAGGCGGGTGACACTGTCTTTTTCTGGGTCCCTGGTTCCTGTTGTTGTTTAGTGTGAATGCAGTATGCAGCCAGTGGAGGTGATGAACCACTGTCAAAGCCATCACCATGGTAACGCTGGGTGAGCCATCACCATGGTAACGCTGGGTGAGCCATCACCATGGTAACGCTGGGTTAGCCATCACCATGGTAACGCTGGGTGAGCCATCACCATGGTAACGCTGGGTTAGCCTTCACCATGGTAACGCTGGGTTAGCCTTCACCATGGTAACGCTGGGTTAGCCTTCACCATGGTAACGCTGGGTGAGCCGTCACCATGGTAACTCTGGGTGAGCCGTCACCATGGTAACTCTGGGTGAGCCATCAGATTCCAAAAGGACAAAAGTGAAAAAGTGGTTTTAGCAGAATGACACCTTTAAAGTAAAAAAAAAATACAATTACGTAACAAACCAAAAAACTAGGCTTTATAATTATTATGTAATGCACCATGTTATTACATTTTCTGCAGAATAAAAAAGGAGCATTTTGTAGTAATCCTCTCAAAGAGATTGAGAGAGAGACAGACAGACAGGAAAAAAAGGCAGAGGGGTGCTGTTCCGTCCCGAAGGACAATGTTTTTCGATAGTAACGCATGGGTAATCCATTATCCAACTTATTCTAGCATTATTCCAGTTCATTCCTGCTACTACTCTAACAGATTGGATAAAATTGCCATTAAAACGTAGCGAATATTTACTTTCAAAGAGTCCGAACTAGCTGCGGAATAATACAGTAACGTGAATCTGAAGTGACAAAACCCATTGCCATTGGCAGTGGGCGTTAATGGCACAGCGGGTGGTTATTGAAGGCTGGGAACGTCCATTCAAAGTGAATGGGAGCTGTCGGAACGTTCTAGAGGGACGTAGAATAATAATAATTGAGCATCTGTAACTATACTTAATTAAAGCCTAAGAGCAGTTGGTTAAGATGAACTTGTCTGTATGTCTTTTCATTGTTTTAATATCACAATCATAATTTACAATCACTTACAGTATTACAAGTTGATTCTGAAAGTTACGTTTTAGTTTCTATCGTCGAGCACATATGGCCTGAGACTGTTACGTGAACTGTTCCTTTGGTACAGGAGTTAGGTCCCTTTGACCACACAACCCTTCCTGCAAGTGACACCAGGTGACACCAGGTCACACCAGGTGACACCAGGTCACACCAGGTGACACCAGGTGACACCAGGTGATACCAGGTCACACCAGGTGACACCAGGTGACACCAGGTCACACCAGGTGACACCAGGTGACACCAGGTGATACCAGGTCACACCAGGTGACACCAGGTCACACCAGGTGACACCAGGTCACACCAGGTCACACCAGGTGACACCAGGTGATACCAGGTGACACCAGGTGACACCAGCTCACACCGGGTCACACCAGGTCACACCAGGTCACACCAGGTCACACCAGGTGACACCAGGTGACACCAGGTCACACCAGGTCACACCAGGTCACACCAGGTGACACCAGGTGATACCAGGTCACACCAGGTCACACCAGGTCACACCAGGTCACACCAGGTCACACCAGGTGACACCAGGTCACACCAGGTGACACCAGGTGATACCAGGTGACACCAGGTCACACCAGGTGACACCAGGTGACACCAGGTGACACCAGGTGACACCAGCTCACACCGGGTCACACCAGGTCACACCAGGTGACACCAGGTCACACCAGGTCACACCAGGTCACACCAGGTCACACCGGGTCACACCAGGTCACACCAGGTGACACCAGCTCACACCAGGTCACACCAGGTGACACCAGGTGACACCAGGTCACACCAGGTGACACCGGGTGACACCAGGTCACACCAGGTGACACCAGGTGACACCAGGTGACACCAGGTGATACCAGGTGACCACAGGTGACACCAGGTCACACCAGGTGACACCAGGTGACACCAGGTCACACCAGCTCACACCGGGTCACACCAGGTCACACCAGGTCACACCGGGTCACACCAGGTGACACCGGGTCACACCAGGTGACACCAGGTGACACCAGGTCACACCAGGTGACACCAGGTCACACCAGGTGACACCAGGTCACACCAGGTCACACCGGGTCACACCAGGTCACACCAGGTGACACCAGGTCACACCAGGTGATACCAGGTCCCACCAGGTCACACCAGGTCACACCAGGTCACACCAGGTCACACCAGGTGATACCAGGTGACACCAGGTGACACCAGGTGACACCAGGTGACACCAGCTCACACCGGGTCACACCAGGTCACACCAGGTCACACCAGGTCACACCAGGTCACACCGGGTCACACCAGGTCACACCAGGTGACACCAGCTCACACCAGGTCACACCAGGTGACACCAGGTGACACCAGGTCACACCAGGTCACACCAGGTGACACCAGGTCACACCAGGTGACACCAGGTGACACCAGGTGATACCAGGTGACCACAGGTGACACCAGGTCACACCAGGTGACACCAGCTCACACCGGGTCACACCAGGTCACACCAGGTCACACCGGGTCACACCAGGTGACACCAGGTCACACCAGGTGACACCAGGTGACACCAGGTCACACCAGGTCACACCAGGTCACACCGGGTCACACCAGGTCACACCAGGTGACACCAGGTCACACCAGGTGACACCAGGTGATACCAGGTCACACCAGGTCACACCAGGTCACACCAGGTCACGCCAGGTCACACCAGGTCACACCAGGTGACACCAGGTGATACCAGGTGACACCAGGTCACACCAGGTCACACCAGGTCACACCAGCTCACACCGGGTCACACCAGGTCACACCAGGTCACACCAGGTCACACCGGGTCACACCAGGTCACACCGGGTCACACCGGGTCACGCCAGGTCACACCAGGTGACACCAGGTCACACCAGGTGACACCAGCTCACACCAGGTGACACCAGGTGACACCAGGTCACACCAGGTCACACCAGGTCACACCAGGTGACACCAGGTGATACCAGGTGACACCAGGTCACACCAGGTCACACCAGGTGACACCAGGTCACACCGGGTCACACCAGGTCACACCAGGTCACACCGGGTCACACCAGGTCACACCAGGTGACACCAGGTCACACCAGGTCACACCAGCTCACACCAGGTGACACCAGGTCACACCAGGTCACACCAGGTGATACCAGGTGACACCAGGTCACACCAGGTGACACCAGGTCACACCAGCTCACACCGGGTCACACCAGGTCACACCAGGTCACACCGGGTCACACCGGGTCACACCAGGTCACACCAGGTCACACCAGGTCACACCAGCTCACATCGGGTCACACCAGGTCACACCAGGTCACACCAGGTCACACCGGGTCACACCAGGTCACACCGGGTCACACCAGGTCACACCAGGTGACACCAGGTCACACCAGGTGACACCAGGTCACACCAGGTCACACCAGGTCACACCAGGTGATACCAGATCACACCAGGTGACACCAGGTCACACCAGGTGACACCAGGTGATACCAGGTGACACCAGGTCACACCAGGTGACACCAGGTCACACCAGGTGACACCAGGTCACACTAGGTGACACCAGGTGACACCAGGTGATACCAGGTGACACCAGGTCACACTAGGTGACACCAGGTGACACCAGCTCACCCCAGCTCACACCAGGTCACACCAGGTGATACCAGGTCACACCAGGTGACACCAGGTCACAAAAGGTGACACCAGGTGATACCAGGTGACACCAGGTCACACCAGGTGACACCAGCTCACACCAGGTCACACCAGGTCACACCGGGTCACACCAGGTCACACCGGGTCACACCAGCTCACACCAGGTGACACCAGGTCACACCAGGTGATACCAGGTCACACCAGGTGACACCAGGTCACACCAGGTGACACCAGGTGACACCAGGTGATACCAGGTCACACCAGGTGACACCAGGTGACACCAGCTCACACCGGGTCACACCAGGTCACACCAGGTCACACCAGGTCACACCGGGTCACACCAGGTCACACCAGGTGACACCAGCTCACACCAGCTCACACCAGGTCACACCAGGTCACACCAGGTGACACCAGGTGACACCAGGTGACACCAGGTGACACCAGGTGACACCAGGTGATACCAGGTGACCACAGGTGACACCAGGTCACACCAGGTGACACCAGGTCACACCAGGTGACACCAGGTCACACCAGCTCACACCGGGTCACACCAGGTCACACCAGGTCACACCGGGTCACACCAGGTCACACCGGGTCACACCAGGTCACACCAGGTGACACCAGGTCACACCAGGTCACACCAGCTCACACCAGGTGACACCAGGTCACACCAGCTCACATCGGGTCACACCAGGTCACACCGGGTCACACCAGGTCACACCGGGTCACACCAGGTCACACCGGGTCACACCAGGTCACACCAGGTGATACCAGGTGACACCAGGTCACACCAGGTGACACCAGGTGACACCAGGTCACACCAGGTGACACCAGGTGACACCAGGTCACACCAGGTGACACCAGGTCACACCAGGTGACACCAGGTGACACCAGGTCACACCAGGTGACACCAGGTGACACCAGGTCACACCAGGTGACACCAGGTGATACCAGGTGACACCAGGTCACACTAGGTGACACCAGGTGACACCAGCTCACACCAGCTCACACCAGCTCACACCAGGTCACACCAGGTGATACCAGGTGACACCAGGTGACACCAGGTCACACCAGGTGACACCAGGTGATACCAGGTGACACCAGGTGACACCAGGTCACACCAGGTCACACCGGGTCACACCGGGTCACACCGGGTCACACCGGGTCACACCAGGTCACACCGGGTCACACCGGTCACACCGGGTCACACCGGGTCACACCAGGTCACACCAGGTGACACCAGCTCACACCAGGTCACACCAGGTGACACCGGGTGACACCAGGTCACACCAGGTCACACCAGGTCACACCAGGTCACACCAGGTGATACCAGGTCACACCAGGTGACACCAGGTCACACCAGGTCACACCAGGTGACACCAGGTCACACCAGGTGATACCAGGTCACACCAGGTCACACCAGGTCACACCAGGTCACACCGGGTCACACCGGGTCACACCAGGTCACACCAGGTCACACCAGGTGATGCAGATACTTCTTTGGGAAGTTTTCATTTGTCCTTCATGTGAATGATCTGAAGTAACAAAGATCCCTTCCCCCGTGCATTCCATCTGTGTATGCAAACGGCTCATACCTGTATCTTCTCAGTAGAGGCACCTCTTTCTAATGTGATTTAACATGATAATATAATTAAATATGACTTTCACATTTATATTGTAATCTTCCCAATACACACCATTGACTCACAGTTTAGTTTACAGTCTGTTTAGTGTTAACACCTTGAAAGTGTGTTTCCCATTACATTTTCCTCAGGATTTAATTTTGTTCTGAATTAAACAGTCATGGGGGCAGGGCCATGGCTCAGTTGGTAGAGTGGGTCATTCATTAATCGAAGGGTTGGCGGTTCGTGTCCCTCCTTGTCCTGTTGTGTCCTTGGGCAAAGACACTTACTCACACTGGTGTGCGAATGTGTGTGAATGTTTGGTGGTGGTCAGAGGAACAGGAGGCGCAAAATGGCTGCCACACTTCTGTCAGTATGTAGTTTACCACCACCAGAGGGAGCATGTGAGAGTGTATGAATACTGGATCAGTAATGTGAAGTGCTTTGGGTGTCTTGAAAAGCGCTACAGAAATCTAATCCATTATTATTATTATTATTATTTTAAAAATCTGTAACCCTTTATAATACCTACACAATTCACTATGTATGCAACATTTATTACCTATTTGTTAAGGGTATTATCATAAACAAAAAACACAAAACGTTTGTTTTTCTTTTCTATAAACAAACCATTTGTAGTCGTGTGAACAAATGCTTTATGATTGTGTATGAGTTATACATTAATAAACATTAACAAATGGTAATAAATGTTAATGCATCATCAACAAACTGTAACATATGGGTAACAAATCATTAATACATAGTGGAATGTGTGTAGTTATAAAGTCTTACCAAAAACTGATGTAAACAGGGCCATTGCAGTTCTGTATCTACCCACAACTCACTTATGCAGTCAACTGTAGTAATGTTTTTTGTTTTTTTCCAGCTGGCTATATTTGCCAACTGTGTTTAAATCTCCAGGGGACTGATTACAGTTGGACTCTATGATCTTTTCTCAGAGTTCTTTGACATATAGACGTCATCAGAAGTACCCCAGATTCCCACAGGGGTGTATTAAAATTAGAAAACAGACAGGAAGATGAACTATTCAGGCCCAGAAATAACCTCCTACGACATGGATTCACATCTGGTACAGAGGAAACTGGCCACATTTTCTCTGGAGGGAGGGAAAAACAGGAGCGGATTAGAGTTTGAGTGATGTTGGAGCCATTACATAAATCAAATCAGACCGGGGGAGTCTCTTGAATAAGGTGACAAATGACCCCCCGTGACAGACGGGGCAGTATTTTAATCTCTTTTAGTTAATTTATCCAGTACCTGAACACAACCCTCGGAAATTCGTTATTATTGTCAGCGCACTCGACTCGCCTGGTGACAAAAGGATTTAAAAAGTGAACGACAGCCTGAAGAAAAACTGTGTAAACGAGCACTGAAATAATGAGCACATGCGATAGGATCCAAAACACTGAGTGGACGGAGCTGTTTTAACCTGTGAATGTTATGGGCTGATGGAACCTTCCAGAACTTACTTACAGCTGGTCCACATTAGACCCTGTAGACTACATTAGACCTCACACACCCTGTAGACCACATTAGACCTCACAGACCCTGTAGACCACATTAGACCTCACAGACCCTGTAGACTACATTAGACCTCACAGACCCTGTAGACCACATTAGACCACATTAGACCTCACAGACCCTGTAGACTACATTAGACCCTGTAGATCACATTAGACCCTGTAGACCACATTAGACCACATTAGACCTCACAGACCCTGTAGACCATATTAGACCTCACAGACCCTGTAGACTACATTAGACCTCACACACCCTGTAGACCACATTAGACCTCACAGACCCTGTAGACCACATTAGACCTCACAGACCCTGTAGACCATATTAGACCTCACAGACCCTGTAGACTACATTAGACCTCACAGACCCTGTAGACCACATTAGACCTCACAGACCCTGTAGACCACATTAGACCTCACAGACCCTGTAGACCTCATTAGACCTCACAGACCCTGTAGACCACATTAGACCTCACAGACCCTGTAGACCACATTAGACCTTACAGACCCTGTACAACTACATTAGACCTCACAGACCCTGTAGACCACATTAGACCACATTAGACCTCACAGACCCTGTAGACTACATTAGACCCTGTAGACCACATTCGTCTCTGCAGAACACATTAGACCCTGTAGACCACATTAGACCCTGTAGACCACATTAGACCCTGTAGACCACATTAGACACTGTAGACCACATTAGACTCTGTAGACCACATTAGACACTGTAGACCACATTAGACCCTGTAGACCACATTAGACCCTGTAGACCACATTAGACACTGTATACCACATTACACTCTGTAGACCACATTAGACCCTGTAGACCACATTAGACCCTGTAGACCACATTAGACCCTGTAGACCACATTAGACCCTGTAGACCACATTAGACCACATTAGACCCTGTAGACCACATTAGACACTGTAGACCACATTATACCCTGTAGACCACATTAGACCCTGTAGACCACATTAGACACTGTAGACCACATTAGACCACATTAGACCCTGTAGACCACATTAGACACTGTAGACCACATTAGACCCTGTAGACCACATTAGACCCTGTAGACCACATTAGACACTGTAGACCACATTAGACTCTGTAGACCACATTAGACCCTGTAGACCACATTAGACCCTGTAGACCACATTAGACACTGTAGACCACATTAGACACTGTAGACCACATTAGACCACATTAGACCCTGTAGACCACATTAGACCCTGTAGACCACATTAGACACTGTAGACCACATTAGACCACATTAGACCCTGTAGACCACATTAGACCCTGTAGACCACATTAGACACTGTAGACCACATTAGACCACATTAGACCCTGTAGACCACATTAGACCCTGTAGACCACATTAGACACTGTAGACCACATTAGACCACATTAGACCCTGTAGACCACATTAGATACTGTAGACCACATTAGACCCTGTAGACCACATTAGACACTGTAGACCACATTAGACCACATTAGACCCTGTAGACCACATTAGACACTGTAGACCACATTAGACCCTGTAGACCACATTAGACCCTGTAGACCACATTAGACCCTGTAGACCACATTAGACACTGTAGACCACATTAGACCACATTAGACCCTGTAGACCACATTAGACACTGTAGACCACATTAGACCCTGTAGACCACATTAGACCCTGTAGACCACATTAGACACTGTAGACCACATTAGACCCTGTAGACCACATTAGACCCTGTAGACCACATTAGACCCTGTAGACCACATTAGACACTGTAGACCACATTAGACCCTGTAGACCACATTAGACACTGTAGACCACATTAGACCCTGTAGACCACATTAGATCCTGTAGACCACATTAGACACTGTAGACCACATTAGACCCTGTAGACCACATTAGACCCTGTAGACCACATTAGACACTGTAGACCACATTAGACCACATTAGACCCTGTAGACCACATTAGACACTGTAGACCACATTAGACCCTGTAGACCTCATTAGACCCTGTAGACCACATTAGACCCTGTAGACCACATTAGACCCTGTAGACCACATTAGACCCTGTAGACCACATTAGACCCTGTAGACCACATTAGACCCTGTAGACCACATTAGACACTGTAGACCACATTAGACCACATTAGACCCTGTAGACCACATTAGACACTGTAGACCACATTAGACCCTGTAGACCACATTAGACCCTGTAGACCACATTAGACACTGTAGACCACATTAGACCCTGTAGACCACATTAGACCCTGTAGACCACATTAGACCCTGTAGACCACATTAGACCCTGTAGACCACATTAGACACTGTAGACCACATTAGACCCTGTAGACCACATTAGACCCTGTAGACCACATTAGACCCTGTAGACCACATTAGACCCTGTAGACCACATTAGACCACATTAGACCCTGTAGACCACATTAGACCCTGTAGACCACATTAGACCACATTAGACCCTGTAGACCACATTAGACCCTGTAGACCACATTAGACCCTGTAGACCACATTAGACCCTGTAGACCACATTAGACCCTGTAGACCACATTAGACACTGTAGACCACATTAGACCCTGTAGACCACATTAGACCCTGTAGACCACATTAGACCCTGTAGACCACATTAGACCCTGTAGACCACATTAGACACTGTAGACCACATTAGACCCTGTAGACCACATTAGACCCTGTAGACCACATTAGACCCTGTAGACCACATTAGACACTGTAGACCACATTAGACCACATAAGACCCTGTAGACCACATTAGACACTGTAGACCACATTAGACCCTGTAGACCACATTAGACACTGTAGACCACATTAGACCACATTAGACCCTGTAGACCACATTAGACACTGTAGACCACATTAGACCCTGTAGACCACATTAGACCCTGTAGACCACATTAGACCCTGTAGACCACATTAGACACTGTAGACCACATTAGACCCTGTAGACCACATTAGATCCTGTAGACCACATTAGACACTGTAGACCACATTAGACCCTGTAGACCACATTAGACCCTGTAGACCACATTAGACCCTGTAGACCACATTATACCCTGTAGACCACATTAGACCCTGTAGACCACATTAGACCCTGTAGACCACATTAGACCCTGTAGACCACATTATACCCTGTAGACCACATTAGACCCTGTAGACCACATTATACCCTGTAGACCACATTAGACCCTGTAGACCACATTAGACCCTGTAGACCACATTAGACCCTGTAGACCACATTAGACCCTGTAGACCACATTAGACACTGTAGACCACATTAGACCCTGTAGACCACATTAGACACTGTAGACCACATTAGACCCTGTAGACCACATTAGACCCTGTAGACCACATTAGACCCTGTAGACCACATTATACCCTGTAGACCACATTAGACCCTGTAGACCACATTAGACCCTGTAGACCACATTAGACCCTGTAGACCACATTATACCCTGTAGACCACATTAGACCCTGTAGACCACATTATACCCTGTAGACCACATTAGACCCTGTAGACCACATTAGACCCTGTAGACCACATTAGACCCTGTAGACTACAAACCAAATACAAATTGAAGTAAACACATAGAAATCATTGTATTGGATGAAAGTTTTTTTAGACCAAATGTTATGCATATATGTGTGTATTTTAACACTGCATAAATACAGCAGGTTTTTTTTAGAAGTATTTAACCATCCCTTCCCTCTGTGTCGACACACAAACATCCACACATATTGCTTTTTGTTGGACCGTCACACCATTAAAAATGAAGAATTGTTGTTCTGCAGGACGGTCCAAACACTCATCATATCCAGGGAAAAGGAACACACTCCACTAAAAGTACCTTCTGTTTTTCTTTTCTTTTTCCCAGTGTACATGAAATGAAAAAGAAAAAGTACGATTATCATTCAAAATGTAATTGAAGTTGCAAAAATAATGTAGTTGTTTTTTTTTTTCCTGGTTGCAGTGGTTGTTTTTCTAAGACTTTTCAGAACACAGATGGATCCAAACACAGAGGTAGAACTAAAGACCAGTTTGTTGGTTACTGTCCGTGAGTCCATCAGCTGGGCGGTGCCGATAACAGCTGGTGACAGGAAGTGAAACAGGACAGACTGAACATGAACCAACATAACAAAATAAAAGCCCAGACACTAATAATGACAGAAAGAACAGGAAGACACAAAAACTATCAAAATAAGACACTCAGGGTCTAAAATAGGAAACTTTTTTTATTCAGTCATGGACTGACCACTGGACTGACCACTGGACTGACCACTGGACTGACCACTGGACTGACCACTGGACTGACCACTGGACTGACCACTGGACTGACCAGTGTGCATCAAAGGGTTAAAACATTTAAATTCAGTTTATTTTATTTACAATTTTATATGACAAAATGGTTGAACTTACTTCTGTAAGATATAGGCCGAGATTATATATCTATACACACACACACACACACACATATATATATATATATATATATATATATATATAGGTCATTATAGGTCATTTCTTTTAATCATTTTTAAAGGGTTTATGGGGTTAGGGGGAACTAATCAGGCCTCTTATATGTAAAATGTGACACTATTTATGAAAAAAATCACAGTACAAAACCACTTCTGGAAATAATTAATTTCATAAGTAGAGGTATCACTGTGTGTGTGTGTGTGTGTGTGTGTGTGTATTTATTTATTCCTAATTTGGTTGTATTACGTTCCTTTTTTAAAGGTGAGGTTGACATTTACATTTACATAGAATTGTTCTCATATTAATTGTCTGTTGTGTAAAGCACCTCATACTTAAGTGTTAAAAAAGAAAAGAGAAAAAACAAAAGCTTCAGATCTTTTCACTTAAAATGGGCTTTCCACCAAAACCTCATAATCTCCACTGGCCATAGCACTAAAGCACGCTCTTCTATTCCACACTGTTTCTATCTTATTGACAGATGGATTTGAAAGGCTCACACAGAAAGTGAGGGCAGGATAAAGCTTATCTGCCCTCGTCCTCAGCAGCTTGTAAAACAATGCAGGAACAAGTGCAATCTCTGTGGTGATAGATTACAGCCCTGGTGTTAGCTCAGCATTCACGCTAGCCAAGCAAGACAATAAGATGGCTCTGAGGCGTAGCATCAGTGGCTAACACACACAAACATTATTCACCTTTAAAATCTACCTCATAACAAACTGTGACGCCTCTTATTACGGACAGTAGAATTATTATCCAAAACTTCATCTTTCATTTTCCTTTTATTTGTCTTCAGAGGTAGTACTCACATTCTGTACTGCAGTAGAAGTACACATACGTGTGTGGACAAAATACTCTAGTAAAAGTAGAAGTACTGATTCAACTGCTTTACTGAAGTAAAAATATACAACTTCTCAGTTGTAATAAAGTAAAAATTACCACATTTTCCGCACTATAAGACACATTAAGTAAAGTCAAAACGATGGCATAAAACGTCCAAATTATCAGATAAAAATCTAATTTATGAGATAAAAAGTTACAATTCTGAGATAAAAAAAATCAGTTATGAGGTAAAAAGTCCAAACTATTTAATACATTTGACATACTTTAGATTTTTTGTCTCATCATTTTGACTTCACTTCATTTAACCTTCTACTTCACTGGGTCTTACTTCTGAAAAAACCTGAAAAATAAAACGTTCATAGAGAGAGAAAATACAGTCCATACACATACATACATATGAGGAGTGTGACGAGACACTCTGCTCATGAGACGAGACACCAGATTGGGTTCACAAGATTGAGATGAGGTTTGAAGAAAAGTAAAATTATATGAATTAGGGATGTTAACCGATGACCGTTTGGATGATGGTTGACCACATCGGTTATTTTCAGTCACCGGTTAAAAAAAACATCTTTGTGATCTGTCCATAGAATATCTGTATGAATGTGAGCATTAACACTGAAGGCCCAGTTCATCTATGGTACCAACATGTCGCACCACTCTGAATGGTTGATCCAAACACCACAGGAACACCACACCATGAAAACCAGAAGTGTGAGCGACATCCAGACGGTCCGTCTCCCTCAGGGGGCGATGACCAGGACCACCACGACCCCGCGAGTTTCGGGATGCACTCCGGCCCCGACAGCTCGAGCTCGGTATTTCTCTAGAGCCCTAACTCCACCTTCTCCTCGTCTAACTCCACCCCCTCCCCCTATAACTCCACCCTCTCCTCCTCTAACTCCACCCTTTCCCCGTCTAACTCCACCCCCTCCCCCTTTAACTCCACCCTCTCCCCGTCTAACTCCACCCCCTCTAACTCCACCCTCTCCCCCTCTAACTCCACCCCCTCTAACTCCACCCTCTCCCCCTCTAACTCCACCCTTTGCTCTCTAACTCCACCCCCTCCCCCTTTAACTCCACCCTCTCCCCATCTAACTCCACCCTCTCCCTGTCTAACTCCACCCCCTCCCCTCTAACTCCACCCCCTCCCCCTTTAATTCCACCCTCTCCCCATCTAACTCCACCCTCTCCCTGTCTAACTCCACCCTCTCCCTGTCTAACTCCACCCCCTCCCCTCTAACTCCACCCCCCCCTCTAACTCCACCCTCTCTCCGTCTAACTCCACCCTCTCCCTGTCTAACTCCACCCTCTCCCTCTCTAACTCCACCCTCTCCCCGTCTAACTCCACCCTCTCCCCCTCTAACTCCACCCTCTCCCCCTGTAACTCCACCCTCTCCCTGTCTAACTCCACCCTCTCCCTGTCTAACTCCACCCCCTCTCCCTGTCTAGCTCCACCCTCTCCCTGTCTAACTCCACCCTCTCCCCCTGTAACTCCACCCTCTCCCCCTCTAACTCCACCCTCTCCCCATCTAACTCCACCCCCTTTAACTCCACCCTCTCCCCGTCTAACTCCACCCCCTCTAACTCCACCCTCTCCCCCTCTAACTCCACCCTTTGCTCTCTAACTCCACCCCCTCCCCCTTTAACTCCACCCTCTCCCCATCTATCTCCACCCTCTCCCTGTCTAACTCCACCCCCTCCCCCTTTAATTCCACCCTCTCCCCATCTAACTCCACCCTCTCCCTGTCTAACTCCACCCTCTCCCTGTCTAACTCCACCCTCTCCCTGTCTAACTCCACCCCCTCCCCTCTAACTCCACCCCCCCTCTAACTCCACCCTCTCCCCGTCTAACTCCACCCCTCTCCCTGTCTAACTCCACCCTCTCCCTGTATAACTCCACCCTCTCCCCGTCTAACTCCACCCCTCTCCCTGTCTAACTCCACCCTCTGCCTGTCTAACTCCACCCTCTCCCCCTCTAACTCCACCCTCTGCCTGTCTAACTCCACCCCCTCCCCCTCTAACTACACCCTCTCCCCATCTAACTCCACCCCTCTCCCCGTCTAACTCCACCCCCCTCCCCCTATAACTCCACCCTCTCCCCCTCTAACTCCACCCCCTCCCCCTCTAACTCCACCCTCTCCCCATCTAACTCCACCCCTCTCCCTGTCTAACTCCACCCCCCTCCCCCTCTAACTCCACCCTCTCCCTCTCTAACTCCACCCTCTCCCCGTCTAACTCCACCCCTCTCCCTGTCTAACTCCACCCTCTGCCTGTCTAACTTCACCCTCTCCCCCTCTAACTCCACCCTCTCCCTGTCTAACTCCACCCCCTCCCCCTCTAACTCCACCCTCTCCCCCTGTAACTCCACCCCTCTCCCTGTCTAGCTCCACCCTCTCCCTGTCTAACTCCACCCTCTCCCCATCTAACTCCACCCCCTCTAACTCCACCCTCTCCCCCTGTCGCACCAGCTGCCACAGGCTGGTACCCTGGTCCCTATGACCGGGGCTTGGGCCAGCTTCGACCGGACGGCCAAGGGGAGATGCTGCCGGGGGACCTGGATCTGGTGGGTGGGTTTTAGTTCGTCCCCCCACCGTCCCGCAGTCCTGAAGACCTGTATTCATGTGAATATAATTGTCACACCCATATCAGAAAGAAAATTGAAAATCAATAATGTTTAACAACTAAATCACTAATCTATCAATTTACACTCCATTTATATATAGTGTAAGTGTGTTAAATAAATAAGACTGAGTTATTTAGTAAACTTATGAAAGTTTATTTTTTTCTTCATGGCTTGAACAATAGAACAGAATAGACTTTGTTGATCCCATAAATGGGTCATTGGTGACAAATCATATAATAAAAGTGAAACATAGATGACAGACATTATTTGTGAAGGGCCTTAGACGTAGTCCTGCATCATTATGGGTTAAAGTTAACATTTGTTTTATTTCTATACGACTATATGTTATATATTCTGTTTCCTTGTACAAGTGATAAACAGCTGTGGGTTTCAATCAGAAAGGTCCAAACATTATCACAGTACTAATACACCAGTTAAACAGAACATATTAACTGATAATTAACAACACGCTGAAAGCCATCTTTCATATTTACTTCACACTAAAACAGCAGGAGTGGAGTCAAATAAAAAAACACAGACTGTGTTAAATCTGAAGGTTTTTTTTGTCATGGCAGGTGTTTCTGGAACAACATCAGTGCTTCATGACATTTCTTACTTGTGCCTTTAGAAGCAGGGTTAGGGTTAGGGTTAGGGTACTGGGTACTAACATCTGCCCACAGCGTGACTGTGATGGAAAAAATACAAATGAAAAGTCTGATGTGTCACATGTGTTTTAGCCGGTGACGATACTGGTGTTTCTACCATCAGGAATAATAGCCTCATTAAGCTGTTGTTCTTGTCACTACAGTAGAAATGTGTTTCCATAGATGAAAGATAAGACTAATGGAAGCCCTGAAAAGTGGATTAAAGAGGAAAGGCCTGTTTGAAGCTTCATTAAAAGGATTTCTTATTAAAAGCCTGTACTCTCCACTAACAATGGAAACAGCTGGAGGTTTAACAGAGCACATCATATCTACATCAACAAGCTCTGGCTGTCATGACAAACTGGACGTTAGCCTAGCCACGCTATCTCTATTCATTACATTTATTCTGTCCTACAAAGCAAAAAGACAGTAACTGCATTTACTGGTGAAAATTACTTATTGTGTTTTTTTCAACATTTAAATCATTCTTTATCATTTAATAAAATATTTCATCTCAAATGTCTGTCGCTTTGGAGAAAATTGGTGAGTGTTTGTACAGTAACTGCAAAAGTACTACTAAAACAAAACAAAAAGAAAGTAAAGACCATTACTGTGTTCTTACCAATGTCCATTTAGGACATTTGAGGAGCAAATTAACAAGGTGGAACAACACCAGTGACAGAAGTAAAGCTAGAACCTGTTTTTTATATTTTATTTTTTTATATACTTGATAATTCTTTCTATCTTTTTTGCACAGTGTGGGGAGTCAATCCCAATTTCATTGTGCTCAAGTACCATGTACGAAGGCTCAATGACAATAAAGTTGAATTGAATTGAACATGAACATGAACATGAACACATATAATGAAACGTTATGTGACGTCGCACAACGACCAAATGTCACATGTTAGATCTAATGTTAAATATGAAGCACAAGATATTGTCTGATTTAACTAAATATGTCAATAACCTGCTTTAAGGTTAAAGGTCATACATTTACCAAATATACCATTGGTGCCACGTCATGTGACGTCTTTACGTGACGTCATGTGACGTCTTCATGTGATGTCATGTGACGTCTTCACGTGACGTCATGTGACGTCTTTACGTGACGTCATGTGACGTCTTCACGTGACGTCATGTGACGTCTTCACGTGACGTCATGTGACGTCTTCACGTGACGTCATGTGACGTCTTCACGTGACGTCTTCACGTGACGTCATGTGACGTCTTCACGTGACGTCATGTGACGTCTTCACGTGACGTCTTCACGTGACGTCATGTGACGTCTTCACGTGACGTCATGTGAGGTCTTCACGTGACGTCATGTGACGTCTTCACGTGACGTCATGTGACGTCTTCACGTGACGTCATGTGACGTCTTCACGTGACGTCATGGAGCCTATGGGTGTTATCTCATCTGAGGTCAGAAGGTCAGACGAAGTGAAGGAAAAAAAAAGCTGATACTATCTGGTCTGGATTCTGAGATATCACCACTGATGTGTTTGAACTGTTGACCTTCACTGGCACCTTGACCTTTGACCTTTAGAGGTCAACATTTAATGGTTTCTTCCTTCACTCATTATCAATCATCTCTGAAAGTTTCATTGAAATATGTCTATAACTTTTTGAGTTATCTTACTGATAGACAGACAGACAGACAGACAGACAGACAGACAGACAGACAGACAGACAGACAGGAGGTAAAACATAACCTCCTTCACAGAGGTAATAAAAGCTCATGACACCAACATTCATTAAAAAGGGAGAAACAAGAGCCGAGGATGATAATAAATAAAAAGAACTTGAGCAGAATTAAAAAGTTCAGTGCAGGATTAAAAGCATCATAAATAAACAGAGCAGCATGTGCAGGACAAGAACACTGACAAACACTAAAACACAGGTTAAAAAATTAATTAATTAAAAGTATCTACATGTATAAATATATATATAAAAAATATTACAAAAACATACTTCAGGGTGATCTTTCTGGGTTGTGTTATTTTTCTTTCCTCTTTTATAAATAAGAAAAATTAACAAAGTTGATGTCATTAAAAATACAAATAAAATAAAATGAGTTTAAGAGCCTTGATCTACAGTCAAGAGATTCTGGTCAGTGTTAAAAATCCACACAGCTGACGTATAAGTAGCAACAGTTGCTTTAATGTAAAAAAAAAAAGTCTTTTCTTGCTTTTTAATACTGTGTCATGAAAAGGATGAGATAATAAATGCAGTCGATGTAATGGTTTAAATATGACAATATATGATCTGATGTGTTAACTTTTATTTATTTACACTGAAAACATAAAGAAGCTGTGCTTTGGTAAATATCCCCTCCCCCCAAAATAATCAAATGTGACAGAGTTTGGACTTATGTAAAGCTCACTCTGCCTTTCCTTTTTATTGCAGTTGATCGGTCGGGATGTGCCATGTCTAATCACAGGAATTCATTTGGGGAAAAGCCAGGCAGCATTAAAACATCTGAGCTGCCTGAGAGGATCAGATAAATCCCTGTGTTCAATAAACCAAAGCGCCTTTTCCTCAACGCAATCATTCTTAACGGGCACATGAGTGCTGATCCTAATCCTGAATATTTGCCATGCCTAAAGCGAGGAACTCAACCTGCCCCCCCCCCCCCCCCCCCCCCCCAAATCTGCTCTGGAAAAATAATAACTGACGCTTTTTGACTTTAAAAGAAAAAGGCTGTGATTTTCACATTTCACCGCTTTAGGTGAAAAAAAATTATATATATATATATATATATATATATATATATGTATAGAGAGAGAGAGAGAGAGAGAGAGAGAAATGGGTTTAAAGAAGCACTTTAAAAAGTTTACTTGGATTTGAACAATCATTGTGTGAAGGGTCACAGTAACAGAACAAAACTATCATCAGAATATTTCCTTATTTCAGAATGTGGTTCAGTTAGCTGTTTACTCATAATTCTGCATTTTATTTGTGTTTACACTCTGCACTTTCTGTAAATAAAACTGTTGTTACATTCTTTTACTTATTTTAATGTGTGCTATACATTTATCTGTATTCACTATTTAATACACCACTGCACCTTCCTTATTTTGGTTTGCACCTCTGTTAACTTTGTGAAGTTATTTTACTTTAACTGTCTGTCTGTCTGTCTGTCTGTCTGTCTGTCTGTGTGTCTGTCTGTCTGTGTGTCTGTCTGTGTGTCTGTCTGTCTGTGTGTCTGTCTGTGTGTCTGTCTGTCTGTGTGTCTGTCTGTCTGTGTGTCTGTCTGTCTGTGTGTCTGTCTGTGTGTCTGTCTGTGTGTCTGTCTGTGTGTCTGTCTGTGTGTCTGTCTGTGTGTCTGTCTGTGTGTCTGTCTGTCTGTCTGTCTGTGTGTGTGTGCATACATATTTCCTCTTTTCACACTCTAGCGTCAGAAATCTTGATGGATCGTTATGAATTTTGACATGTACAAGGAGACAGACATGAGGATGAAATGGACTGAATTTCAACTGAATCGACTAAGGACTTCTGGTCTGATGCCAAATTGAATTTTTGCGTCAAGGTCACAGCAGTGAGCCCGGTTCTGGTCCGGTTTTGGTCAAAGCCAAAGTAGTCCCGGCAGGTTTCCTGGAGTCAATGAAATAAAACGTGTTTCTTGTCAAAACAGTATGTGTTGGAATGAGTGATTTATTTACATAACAAAACCATCACAGAACAAAAACTCACACCTTGTAATTGTTTGTTCTACTTTCTCTCAATAGCGATCAATGCGCTAGCATTGTGTGTGTGTGTTAGCAGCTGCTACGTGCAGGTGCACAGCTGTTAGCAGTGACAACGCTAGCACATTGATCACTATTCAGAGAAAGTAGCTCCAAACAATTATGAGGTGTGAGTTTTGTTCAGTGACGGTTTTGTTATGTAAAGAAATCACTCATTTTGGCTTTAACCAAAACCAGAGTAAAGGGGTGGAGTCAGAAGAGAGGGGTGGAGTCACTGTGGGTGCACCAGAGTAAAGGGGTGGAGTCATAAGAGAGGGGCGGAGTCACTGTGGGTGCACCAGAGTAAAGACACTGATGACAAACACATTCATCTGAAAAATACTGAAGTGTCTTTTTAATTGTTCCATTAACGCTGGTAGTTTTTATTGTGCAGGTCATAGAACAAGCACAGTTATGTTTATGGGATGGATGCCTACCTCCATCCTTTACAAGTGCAATTATGCAATCTATCAATTTTTCACTCTGCTTTTATGGATCTTGTCATATGCTGCTGCTGCTGCAGTATGAATGGAGCCCATGGCAGCACTATGTCACAGCTGTTGGATAAATGAAAGTCAAACACAGGTGACACCGCAGCCACATAAATAAAACTGTCAATGTTTCTAAGAACATTCTGCTCAACAGTAGCTGGATACCAACACGCAGGGCCGACGTTAGGCTATTTTTAGGGGTGCTTCAGCCCCCCTAAAAATGTGCTCAGCACCCCCTGGTTACTTCCTTAAAAAAAAAGACCAAATGTGTGCATCCTCAGAGTTCTCCTATCCTAGTGGAGAACTGTCATGTCATCATGTGATTTGTCTAAACCAATCAAATCCTTCTACTTCCAGCCTTTTCTGATTGTTTTGACAAATGGACATTTGATGGTGGTTCCACTGCAGATGAGTGACAGTAAGATGTGAAGGTAGGCCTGTGCCATTACAATTAGTCAACAATTCAATCCAATAGTAGTGTTCCCTGGTCTGTGGACAACTATAAAAACCACCTTCACCATCATTGATCTCATTTTGTCACAACTGGACATTGTGAACAACCACCATGTAGGCTTGGTCATTATTGATCTAAAATTATCTGTTTGATTGGATAATCATTCAGGTAAGAATGAGTACAGTACTAGTATAGTTGTATCTGTGCTGATTTCTGCACTGAACAACTGTGTTATGTATATTTACGTCCTCTTTCATGGTAGGAAATGTGACCTGTGTGTGAAGTTATGGCTTATAAAAGTTGTTTTTGTAGGATTTTAACTTTGTCATGTCCCGTCTACAATGAATATGTTCCTACCCCTTTATTACTAATAAATGAAAGTGACATGTTTGTGTTAAAAATAGATGTATTGTTGTGCATAAGTGCATTGTCATAATAGTGTGTAGTGTGCAGGTGTTCATGGGGACAGTTCACATACATTATTTACTAGATGTTTAACTCTGTTACCCTGACTGTTGGTCAGCATAGCCTAACGCTAACACATGATCAATCAGGTTAGAACTCTGTAGCTTTACATGTTAAACCATCTTGTCCATTTCTGACAACAGGGTTTGAATCATCTGTGGAGAGGGGGCGTGGCTTTGGGGATTTATGCCCTGGATCTTTTTTTTTTTATCTTGTCAAAAAAAGTCGCCCGTGTACTTCGCTCCAAACAACACATATTACAACTGATATTTGGGCATCAATCCTACATCAAAACCCAGATTGACTCCACCCCCCCCCCCAACCTGCTATAGGGAGTTTCTCCATCATACTGTCTATATGTTTATGTCTCTGCTCAGTCAATAACCCACCTCCACCTGACCCAGTTGACCCACACCTCACTTTTCTTTGAATAGGATGGTGAGGAAAATAAAATATATGAAAAAACTAAAACCAAACATTCAGAAAAAAACTATCAAATCTGCTCAAAAGACACATTAAAACTAAGTGAATTAGAGGAAAAAAGTCCAAACTAACTAAAACAAAACTATAATGAAAAATCCAAACTATTCTAACCCTGATCCTTAGTTTACATTTCTACATTCTCTTATTTTATTTATAATATAGTGTTAATATTTACTCAGTGTTAAATATGTTCATTAAATATGGACTCATTTACATTTTCTTCCCATTAAACAAAGTTTCCTTTTTTCCCACAAGGAAACTTTGTTTAATGAAACCTTTCAGTGTGTTCATTTAAAAATGTTTGTCTTCATGTCACAGGGTCACAGATATAGAACACATTACATTAACTATCTCTGTCAATTACAATGAATGTTTCACTTTAATCAGTGTCATCTTTATATGGGGGTAACACTTCTTACCTGATCATCACTTGACAATATCTTCCCTGATAGTGTGACAAACATATGGACCTTGTACCAAGATGGCGGCTGTGGCACCTGAGGCTGGACATGCTAACATGCTAACATGCTAACATACTGATATACTCTATAGTGTTCTATATCTATGTCATGAGGTTAGCATTTGTCAAACAGGTCACCTTAACATGCACTAAAATACAGAACATTACATTTAATAAATCAGTTTTTCTCTGGGGGAGGCCCCCCAGACCCTCCTCTGGGCTAAGACCTGGTCTTCATAATGTCTGGCTAGTTTGAATCACAATTAGACTTAGACTTAGACAGACTTTATTGATCCCTTTGGGATGGCACCCTTGGGGAAATTAGATTTCCAGCAGCTTGTACAGAAATAAATAAAATAAAAATGAAATGTTACATTTACCCCTGCCTGCTTTAGAGGAATTATTACATTTGAGTACCTATGTGTGTGAGTAGACCAGGAGTTGACCTGCAGTGAACTAACACAGTAGCAGTGAGCTAACACAGTAGCAGTGAGCTAACACAGCAGCAGTGAGCTAACACAGTAGCAGTGAGCTAACACAGTAGCAGTGAGCTAACACAGTAGCAGTGAGCTAACACAGCAGCAGTGAGCTAACACAGCAGCAGTGAGCTAACACAGCAGCAGTGAGCTAACACAGTAGCAGTGAGCTAACACAGTAGCAGTGAACTAACACAGTAGCAGTGAGCTAACACAGTAGCAGCTAACCACAAACAGCCTAGTGGTCTATGGGTATTTTTTTTTCTTACCACCTTATCACCACCACACTTCACCAGAACATTCCAGAACCAGAACATTTGTTTCTCATCCAATAAGTTTATACATTGACATGGAACTGGTAAGTTTGTAACATAAGTCTTTATTTCAGTGGATGGTAGATGATAGTTTATTGGTCAATTAAAAGAAAAAGGTTTAGAAATCGATTCAACTCTTTCGTTCAAGACAGGTGCCACTGTCAGCACTGGGGGCTGAGCCCCCCTAAAGGTTACATGCTAGAATCGCCCCTGCCAACACGTTTAGACTTTTGTCATTTCAAACAACACACTGACTGTTTACATGCACTTAGAGAAATTAGAATTATTGTTTTAGTCCAATTCAAATAGACATTTTCAAAGTCATATAAACACTTTAACCAGAAGATAATTGAATTGAAGTGGAGTTTTAGAAGACAGACTAACAACATCAGATAATGTGGTTGTAATTTAATGTCTCTGTGCATGTAAACACCACCCAACCTTAGCTCCATTAAGACTGGCCTGGACACGCCCCCTTCAGGAAGTGACCAGACTCACCATGACAACATATAGAGTACATGTAATAAATTAAAGTGAACAGTACGTACGAAATATACTGAGCAGCTGCACGGTTGTTGTCCATATTGTCACGGTTGTGGTCCAGATCTTCACGGTTGTGGTCCATATCTTGATGGTTGTGGTCCAGATCTTCACGGTTGTGGTCCATATCTTGATGGTTTTGGTCCAAATCTTGATGGTTGTGGTCCAGATCTTCACGGTTGTTGTCCATATTGTCACGGTTGTGGTCCAGATCTTCACGGTTGTGGTCCATATCTTGATGGTTGTGGTCCAGATCTTCACAGTTGTGGTCCAGATCTTCACGGTTGTGGTCCATATTTTGAAGGTTGTGGTCCAGATCTGCACGGTTGTGGTCCATATCTTCACGGTTGTGGTCCAGATCTTCACGGTTGTGGTCCATATCTTGATGGTTGTGGTCCAGATCTTCACAGTTGTGGTCCATATCTTGATGGTTGTGGTCCAAATCTTGATGGTTGTGGTCCAGATCTTCACGGTTGTTGTCCATATCGTCACGGTTGTGGTCCATATCTTGATGGTTGTGGTCCAGATCTTCACGGTTGTGGTCCATATCTTGATGGTTGTGGTCCATATTTTGAAGGTTGTGGTCCAGATCTGCACAGTTGTGTTCCATATCTTCACGGTTGTGGTCCAGATCTTCACGGTTGTGGTCCATATCTTCACGGTTGTGGTCCATATCTGCACGGTTGTGGTCCATATCTTCACGGTTGTGGTCCATATCTTCACGGTTGTGGTCCATATCTTCACGGTTGTGGTCCATATCTTCACGGTTGTGGTCCATATCTTCACGGTTGTGGTCCATATCTTCACGGTTGTGGTGCATATCTTCTCTGGGTGTTGTTATCCTCTGACTACATCTGCTTCAAATCTGATGCTTTTCTTTAGTTGTTCTTCTTCTATGGCACCAACCGGAAGCATGTTAACACTAAAGAGTGTGCAGCTCCACCTAGTGTCAGGGAGTCTAACGTACCTCACTCAATAATTGGAATTTCTTTTTGTATATGTGAACTTGGAATTCTGGGAAACTCCAGTTAAGTCCTTAATTGGAGTAAAGCATGTGCATATAAACAAACTGTTTCTTTTTTTCCATTTTATTTTATTCTATTTTATGAAAATAATGTGTTTATTATTTTGTTTCTAACAAGCTTTGACTGAAGAGTTGCTGGATACCAACGCATTTAGACTTTTTTTCAGTCCACAGAACACACTGACAGCCTTAAAAGAAGACATTTCTAAAGATGTTTATTCATTCACGTCAGTCAGGTTTTTCACTTCCTTATAATTAATGAGCTGGAACTGATTTTTCTTTTTAAATCTTTCTGACCACATGCCGGTTTTCCCATCCTGGTTTTTCTCATATCTATTACTGTGTCTCTTCTTTCTCATGTTCAACTCTATCAGCTACGATACAAAAACCGAGCTAATGATGCCATCAGTCATGTGGCAATTCAGATCTTGTGCAGAATGAATCTGTGTGGAGCTTCACATTATATCATGTTAGAGTGGGAGCACAACGCATCAAGAATTATCTGTTTTAATGGAATTACCACATCTCTTTACCCCACAGCAATAAGCCCTATTTTCTCATTAAGTTTTCCCCTTTGAGTAACACATAGATTATATTTTGCCTCTTCTTCTTCTTTCTAAATAACCCTTTAATGCTACTGAAAACATGGTGATTATTGCTAAATCTGTGCCGCCTTTGCCGTTGTCATCATCGTTTATGTTGTTATCATCGACTGTACGAGTCAAAATAGTTTAAATGCAGGATAATGAGTCTTGCTTTGGTGGATATAATTGTAATAATGACTTAACAAGAGTGAAATATTAAAAAGAATTGTCATAATGGAGATTGAATCAGATGGTTTTGATGATCAGATGGTGAGAAAAAGAGCAAAAAAGGGGAGAGAGGGGGGGTCTCTGAATGAAACCCAGATGCTAATCTCTTGAGAATCCTTCCTTCGACCTCATCTGTGACAACATGTCCGCCGGCCAAACAGATGTTTCTCTGAGGTCTTTGCTTTAATCATTCCAGACTTAACGAGCCAGTGGCGTCTCTTCTTCTGGACTCAGACGAGGCGCGTGCTTGTCTTTGAACCCCTCACCATTTTACCGTTCCATTTTTCTCTGAGAAATACCTCTGCAAATGTAATCTGCAACTGTTTGGAGTACACATAAAAGAACACCTGCACTCTCAGGAGTAAAGGTACAGTAGGGGTACAAATCTGTACCCTAAGGTACAATATTAGAATAATAATAAACTTTATTTATACAGCGCCTTTCAAACAGAAATTGTATCCCAAAGTGTTTGAAAATTAAAATCCGATTTTAAAATGCATCAGATTTGATTTCACACAAAATGATAAAAGTACAAGAAATAAAATTAAATGAACTGATTAAACATAAATTATAAGATTTCAATCCAATAAATAAAAGTGCAAGAAATAAAATTAGCATGGACAGGGGTGCACTAAAGATGTAATAGTAATAAATGATACATAAATTATTAGATTTCAGTAAAATAGAATAAGATAGAATACAATAAAATAAACTAGTGTTCACAGAATGTTTAACCCCGCCCCTATTTTGTTCCAATCTCCAGTTTCTATGACAACCTGTTCTGTAATTAGAGTCAATAATGTGACCTTGACTTTTGACCTTTTGCAATATTGATAATATTATTATATGTATATATGTGTCAGTGTGTGTAATATTATGATAATATATCCAGTATTGATTAAGTTATAATGTGATATGTCTATGTTTGACACAAACAGTGTTAAGGTCTATTTATTTTCTAAAGCAAAGTCGTCTGCAACGTGTCACAGGTTCGTCACAGATTCTTTAGCTTCTGTCACAGACAATTGCATTCACCTCCCAGAAAATGTAACCCACCACAGACAATGTCACAGAAAAGACCAGAAACAAGGCCTCTGATTGGTCCATTCCACATCCACACTACATGCACTTCCACTTCCTCCTGAACATGAACGTCATTGTTAAAGACGACTGGTGTGAATATGGATTCAGTCGAGGAAGTGGAAGAGTCTGACAAGTTTGTTGGACAATGAAAGGGTCTGATGTCAAAAAGAAGTGAAGGTCCAGATGGAAAATCCTAGTGGGTTTGTGCCAATGCCCCTTGGCACTGTGGTGGTGAGTAGTGAATGCCTTGTACTCCCTACGCTGGAATAAATGACAAATATCTGCCACAAGTTAACTGCAAGCGGATGCAGAGGACCTCCAGAGATCAGAAAAACTATTGGTCGTAGGTGATAACACCAATTATTAGAATTGTAGAAATCTTCATTCTGCATCGTTTGGTACCAATCTGAAAGTTCTGTGACCCTCTGTTCTGGAGTTAGAACCTATAATGTGATTCTGACCTTTTAGTTAATTGTGACCTTGACCTTTGACCTTTACTCAAAAGGATCATTGCATCTCATACACAGTAACTATATGTATAAGCCCACGTAATTTAATGGTGATATCTACAGTATTGATTGAGTTATAGCATATGTCTGTGTGGACACACACACACACACACACACACACACACACACACACACACACACATATACACTGACACACACACACACACACACACACACACACACACACACACACACACACACACACACAATGTTGGGTCAGATTAATAACTGACCAGGATGTTAAACATGCATTGGATCAAACTGACCCAGTAACAACATGACTGTTCCTGACAAATGAACATAACAGGGGGGTAAAGATAACAGGGGGGGGTAAAGATAACAGGGGGGGTAAAGATAACAGGGGGGTAAAGATAACGGGGGGGGGGGGGGTAAAGATAACAGGGGGGGTAAAGATAACGGGGGGGGTAAAGATAACAGGGGGGGTAAAGATAACGGGGGGGTAAAGATAACAGGGGGGGTAAAGATAACAGGGGGGGTAAAGATAACAGGGGGGGTAAAGATAACGGGGGGGGGGGGGTAAAGATAACAGGGGGGTAAAGATAACAGGGGGGGTAAAGATAACGGGGGGGTAAAGATAACAGGGGGGGTAAAGATAACGGGGGGGTAAAGATAACAGGGGGGGTAAAGATAACGGGGGGGGTAAAGATAACAGGGGGGGTAAAGATAACGGGGGGGGTAAAGATAACAGGGGGGGTAAAGATAACAGGGGGGGTAAAGATAACGGGGGGGGTAAAGATAACAGGGGGGGTAAAGATAACAGGGGGGTAAAGATAACAGGGGGGGTAAAGATAACGGGGGGCGTAAACATCTGTGGTAGTGGCAGTTTGGGTGTTTAAGGGTTAATTTGACAGATGAGAGTGCAGAGTTGTGTTCTGGAAACTCCAATCAAGTCTAAAGTGATTTAAAGACAACATTTGTGAGTGCATAAAACATTTTCCTTTTAACTTCCTCGTCCTCACACAGGGAGGACACTGTTACATAACTTTCACTGTGGAAAAACAAAGAAAAACCAGGCTCATTCCATCTGCTGGAAAATGTTGCTGTTGTTTTCTGAATGTTTGCAGAACTACAACATGTCTGGGCAGGAAGTGGATTTTGTAGTCAAGTGTGTTTGTAAAAGTACGAGTATTAGGGCCACGTGAAGAAAAAAATAAGTTTGATATGACGAGACTAAACTCAAAATTTGATTCTTGACATTTCGACATTAAAGTCAAAATTTTGACTTTAATGTCATCATATCAAAAATATGTTTTTTTTTACGTAGCCCTAATACTCCGTCATAAAAGTCTTACGTGAAGAGAACGCTGCCCTAACCCTAAAAGATTTGATTAGATAAACTTTCATCTTATTGTCCAGGGCTCCTTAAGGTTAAAGGTCATGTAAAAAAAAAAATTACTGTTTACATCAGGTGTTTTAATTCATAATGATCCATTCCCAATAACATTAACACTATTAACTTTGTGTTTACATGGACATGTTAATTGTGATTAAAGGTTTCCATGTAAACAGGTGTATTCTGCTCTAGTTAATTGTTCTTTCAGAGCTGGAGGTACAGAGGGTTCTGATTGGACAGAACAACCGCTTAACGTCTAGAAGAAAACCATGGCATCCACTTCCTGTTTTGCTTTAGTTTTAACTATCAACATGTTAGAGCAGATACTACATGTGATGTTAGGGTTAGCATTAGCATTAGCATTAGCCTACCCTAACCTTAACATGTTAGAGCAGATACTACAAACCGGATTCGGTTGAAGTTGGGAAATTGTGTAAAATGTAAATAAAAACAAAATACAATGATTTTAAAATCCTTTTCGACCTATATTCAATTGAATACACTACAAAGACAACATATTTAATGTTCAAACTGATAAACTTTATTGTTTCTTGCCAAATAATAATTAACTTAGAATTTCATGGCTGCAACACGTGCAGTAGAAGTTGGGAAAGTTGGCAAAAAATACTGAGAAAGCTGAGAAAAGCTCATCAAACACCTATTTGAAACATCCCACATGTGATCAGGCTAATTGGGAACAGGTGGGGACCATGATTGGGTATAAAAGGAGCCTCCCCAAACATGCTCAGTCATTCACAAGCAAGGATGGGGCGAGGTTCACCACTTTGTCCACAACTGCGTGAGAAAATAGTTGAACAGTTTAAGAACAACATTTCTCAAAGCAAAATTGCAAGGAATTTAGAGATTTCAACATCTATGGTCCATAATATCATCAAAAGGTTCAGAGAATCTGGTGAAATCACTGCACGTAAGCACCACGGCCGGAAACCAAGACTGAATGACCGTGACCTTCGATCCCTCAGACGGCACTGCCTTAAAAACCGACATGAGTGTGTAAAGCAGGCATGTCCAAACTATTCCACAAAGGGCCGGTGTGGCTGCAGGTTTTTGTTCCAACCAACCAAGAGTAAACAGTTTGACCAATCAACTCTCCGAAGACTGAGATCAGTTGATTAATTGAGTCCAGTCTGGTGTGCTGCTGCTTGGTTGGAACAAAGACCTGCAGCCACACCGGCCCTTTGGGAATGGTTTGGACATGTCTGGTGTAAAGGATATCATCATATGGGCTCAGGAACACTTCAGAAAATCACTGTCAGTAAATACAGTTGGTCACTACATCAGTAAGTGCGGGTTAAAACTCTACCATGCAAAGCAAAAGCCGTTTATGAACAACATCCAGAAACGCCGCCGGGTTCTCTGGGCCCGAGCTCATGTAAAATGGACTGATGCACAATGGAAAAGTGTTTTGTGGTCTGATGAGTCCACTTTTCAAATTGTTTTTGGAAACACTGGACGTCGTGTCCTCCGGACCAAAGAGGAAGCGGACCATCCGGACTGTTATCAACGCAAAGTTCAAAAGCCAGCATCTGTGATGGTATGGGGGTGCATTAGTTCCCATGGCATGGGTGACTTACATTTCTGTGAAGGCAACATAAATGCTGAAAAGTACATACAGATTTTGGAGCAACATATGCTGCCATCCAAGCCACGTCTTTTTCATGGACGCCACTGCTTATTTCAGCAAGATAATGCCAAGCCACATTCTGCACGTGTTACAACAGCGTGGCTTCCAAGTAAAAGAGTCCAGGTTCTCCCCTGGCCCGCTTGCAGTCCAGACCTGTCTCCCATTGAAAATGTGTGGCGCATTATGAAGCGTAAAATACGACAGAGAAGACCCCGGACTGTTGAACAACTGAAGCGGTTCATCAAGCAAGAATGGGAAAGAATTCCACATGAGAAGCTAAGAGAATTAGTCTCCTCTCTTCCAAAACGTTTATTGACTGTTATTAAAAGGAAAGGTGATGTAACGAAGTGGTAAACATGCCCTTTCCCAACTTCTACTGCACGTGTTGCAGCCATGAAATTCTAAGTTAATTATTATTTGGCAAAAAACAATCAAGTTTATCAGTTTGAACATTAAATATGTTGTCTTTGTAGTGTATTCAATTGAATATAGGTTGAAAAGGATTTTAAAATCATTGTATTTTGTTTTTATTTACATTTTACACAATTTCCCAACTTCAACCGAATCCGGTTTGTACATGTGTCCGGATCGGAGTGAGGTGAGTGAGGACTCAGATGCTCAGTGCTGAAGGGAGAACAGATTTAATAACAAAAACACAACATAAAGACAAGACAGAGACAAGACCAAACCAAATCCTGGGCATAGAATGGCCAGAGTCCGTGGTGATGATGAATGTCTGGGTTATGGTGACTGAGGAGATGGGAAACTGTCCGGGTTATGGAGGTGACAATGTTGAATGGTCCCGCACTGGCAACTGCAAGCCGTTCCTCATCTGCGGCTATAAAAGCAGTGAGGCTTGCAGTTGCCAGTGCGGGACCATTCGACCGCGGAGTACCCTCTGGGCAGACTGGTGTGGACTCCCTCTGGGCAGGGTGGCGTGGAAGCCCCCTGGGCGGAGTACCCTCTGGCGGAGCAGTGTAGTAACCCTCTGGGTGGACTAGCCTGAGTGGTCTGGGGTGGTAGCAGGAGCAATGAAATCGGTCTGACGGAGGACCAAGGAGAATGAAAACTGATTGGGTGGGGTCACCACGGACTCCGGCGGGGAGCGACAAGATGGAACAGACAAGGCACTAAACAAAGACAGGACAAAACGAGGGAACAAAAGGACCAGGCCTATATGGGGGAACAGAGGAACAGGTCCGGGGCGATACCAACCCAAACACCACAAGCAGGTCCGGGGCGATACTGGGTCAAACATGGGGAAAAGGTCCGGGACGAGACCCAGCCAACAGGGCAAAAAAGGTCTGGGGGAAACCCAGCCAACAGGGCAAAAAAGGTCCGGGGCGAGACCCGGCCAACACGGCAAAAAGGGTCCAGGGCGAGACCCGGCCCAACACGACAAAAAATGTCCGGGGCGAGACCAGGCCCAACATGACAAAAGGTCCGGGGCGAGACCCGGCCCAACACGACAAAAGGTCCGGGGTGGGACCCAGCCAGACACGACAAACAGGCCCGGGGTAAGGAAGAGAGGGGATGTCTGGACCCGATAACCAGTACCCATTCCCTGAACCAGTATTCCCCAAACGACCAGTGCCACCATAGGCAACTGGTAGTAAGGGAAACCGGTCCTGGACGGACTGGAAACAGGGCCCAGACCTGAGAGGGAAAATCCGAGGGGGGAGAAAAGCAACAGGCAGAGACAGGGAATCCCCCTAGACAGGCAAAAGACTGGAAAACCTCGACAGAACCAGAGACAGCCAAAAAAGACAGAAAAAGACTAAACTAGACAGAAAAGACTAGACTAGACAGAAAAGACTGAAGAAACTCGGAACGCTAGCCAGAAACTCGGAACGCTAGCCAGAAACTCGGAACGCTAGCCAGAAACTTGTAACACTAGCCAGAAACTCGGAACGCTAGGTAGATACACGGAACGCTAGGCAGATACACGGAACGCTAGACTATGGTCAGGATAACATTAGGAACGGTTAAAAATAAGTTTAGAATAATAACACAAAAAAAATTATGAAAAAATTAACGAAAAAGTTCATTTTGGGATCCATGAACTAGTTCATAGTTTGGAAGAATGAACGATGAACTGAACTAATTCATATTGAGTAACTTGAACTGAACTTTGAACTAGTTCCTAATCAAGGTGAACTTTCCTAACACTGACAGTACCATACCATAATCATCTACATGTTTCTATGGTTAACATTCATTTACATGTTTCTATGGTCATTAACATTCATTTATATGTTTCTATGGTCGTTAACATTCATTTACATGTTTCTATGGTTAACATTTATTTACATGTTTCTATGGTTAACATTCATTTACATGTTTATATGGTCGTTAACATTCATTTACATGTTTCTATGGTCGTTAACATTCATTTACGTGTTTCTATGGTCGTTAACATTCATTTACGTGTTTCTATGGTCGTTAACATTCATTTACATGTTTCTATGGTTAACATTTATTTACATGTTTCTATGGTTAACATTCATTTACATGTTTATATGGTCGTTAACATTCATTTACATGTTTCTATGGTCGTTAACATTCATTTACGTGTTTCTATGGTCATTAACATTCATTTATATGTTTCTATGGTCGTTAACATTCATTTACATGTTTCTATGGTTAACATTTATTTACATGTTTCTATGGTTAACATTCATTTACATGTTTATATGGTCGTTAACATTCATTTACATGTTTCTATGGTCGTTAACATTCATTTACGTGTTTCTATGGTCGTTAACATTCATTTACGTGTTTCTATGGTCGTTAACATTCATTTACGTGTTTCTATGGTCGTTAACATTCATTTACGTGTTTCTATGGTCGTTAACATTCATTTACGTGTTTCTATGGTCGTTAACATTCATTTACATGTTTCTATGGTCGTTAACATTCATTTACTTGTTTCTATGGTCGTTAACATTCATTTACATGTTTCTATGGTCGTTAACATTCATTTACATGTTTCTATGGTCGTTAACATTCATTTACATGTTTCTATAGTCGTTAACATTCATTTACATGTTTCTATGGTCGTTAACATTCATTTACATGTTTCTATGGTCATTAACATTCATTTACATGTTTCTATGGTCGTTAACATTCATTTACGTGTTTCTATGGTTAACATTCATTTACATGTTTCTATGGTCGTTAACATTCATTTACGTGTTTCTATGGTTGTTAACAGTCATTTACATGTTTCTATGGTCGTTAACATTCATTTACATGTTTCTATGGTCGTTAACATTCATTTACATGTTTCTATGGTCGTTAACATTCATTTACATGTTTCTATGGTCGTTAACATTCATTTACATGTTTCTATAGTCGTTAACATTCATTTACATGTTTCTATGGTCGTTAACATTCATTTACATGTTTCTATGGTCGTTAACATTCATTTACATGTTTCTATGGTCGTTAACATTCATTTACGTGTTTCTATGGTTAACATTCATTTACATGTTTCTATGGTTGTTAACATTCATTTACATGTTTCTATGGTCGTTAACATTCACTTACATGTTTCTATGGTCGTTAACATTCATTTACATGTTTCTATGGTCGTTAACATTCATTTACATGTTTCTATGGTCGTTAACATTCATTTACATGTTTCTATAGTCGTTAACATTCATTTACATGTTTCTATGGTCGTTAACATTCATTTACATGTTTCTATGGTCGTTAACATTCATTTACATGTTTCTATGGTCGTTAACATTCATTTACGTATTTCTATGGTTAACATTCATTTACATGTTTCTATGGTTGTTAACATTCATTTACATGTTTCTATGGTCGTTAACATTCACTTACATGTTTCTATGGTCGTTAACATTCATTTACATGTTTCTATGGTTAACATTCATTTACATGTTTCTATGGTTGTTAACATTCATTTACATGTTTCTATGGTTGTTAACATTCATTTACATGTTTCTATGGTCGTTAACATTCATTTACATGTTTCTATGGTCGTTAACATTAATTTACATGTTTCTATGGTCGTTAACATTCACGTATATTTACTTCAGGTCAAAATTGGATAAAACCGGAAATGGCCATTATCTGTTTTTTTCTATTACTCATTATAAAGTGATCCAGAAGACATTCCTTTAAATGTTGGTGAATATAGGTCGAAGGTCAAAGTCAACATTAATGTGTTTTGTCAATGACTAGTGATAGAGCAAATCAGGTAAAGTGTTGACGAGGGGCGGGGTTTGTTGTGCCTTGGTTGTTCTTCAAATCTCCTTCAGTTTTCATCTAGACCTTGTGATCCAGTTTGTCGTATTTCTTGTTGTTTTTAGCGTAAATAAAGTGGTGTGAGTGGATTATACTAAAGCAACTGCACTGATTTTCTACAGCACACACACACACACATATGCACACACACACACACGCACACGCACACGCACACACACACACACACACACGCACACACACACACACACATATGCACACACACACGCACACACATATGCACACACACACACGCACACGCACACACACACACACACACACACGCACACACACACGCACACACACACACACACACATATGCACACACACACACGGACACACACAGACACACACAGACACATAAAACATGAAACACAAGTGAAACTGCAAAAGAAAAATGATGCAATAACAGAAACCAAGAAGAAGCAGTAACGTACAAAACCATAAACAACTACAAGAAAGAAATACTGAAAATTCACTGCACAACAAAACGGAAGTTCACCAAAATAAAAGAGGTTCGCCAAAATAAGAGGTTCACCCAAAATAAAAGAGGTTCACCAAAATAAAAGAGGTTCACCAAAATAGGAGGTTCACCAAAATAAAAGAGGTTCACCAAAATAAAAGAGGTTCGCCAAAATAAGAGGTTCACCCAAAATAAAAGAGGTTCACCAAAATAAAAGAGGTTCGCCAAAATAAAAGAGGTTCGCCAAAATAAGAGGTTCACCCAAAATAAAAGAGGTTCGCCAAAATAAAAGAGGTTCGCCAAAATAAGAGGTTCACCCAAAATAAAAGAGGTTCGCCAAAATAAAAGAGGTTCACCAAAATAAAAGAGGTTCGCCAAAATAAGAGGTTCACCCAAAATAAAAGAGGTTCACCAAAATAAAAGAGGTTCGCCAAAATAAAAGAGGTTTGCCAAAATAAAAGAGGTTCGCCAAAATAAGAGGTTCACCCAAAATAAAAGAGGTTCGCCAAAATAAAAGAGGTTCGCCAAAATAAGAGGTTCGCCAAAATAAGAGGTTCGCCAAAATAAGAGGTTCACCCAAAATAAAAGAGGTTCGCCAAAATAAGAGGTTCACCCAAAATAAAAGAGGTTCACCAAAATAAAAGAGGTTCACCAAAGTAGGAGGTTCACCAAAATAAAAGAGGTTCGCCAAAATAAGAGGTTCACCCAAAATAAAAGAGGTTCGCCAAAATAAAAGAGGTTCACCAAAATAAAAGAGGTTCACCAAAATAGGAGGTTCACCAAAATAAAAGAGGTTCACCAAAATAAAAGAGGTTCACCAAAATAGGAGGTTCACCAAAATAAAAGAGGTTCACCAAAATAAAAGAGGTTCGCCAAAATAAGAGGTTCACCCAAAATAAAAGAGGTTCACCAAAATAAAAGAGGTTCGCCAAAATAAAAGAGGTTCGCCAAAATAAGAGGTTCACCAAAATAAAAGAGGTTCACCAAAATAAAAGAGGTTCGCCAAAATAAAAGAGGTTCGCCAGAATAAGAGGTTCACCCAAAATAAAAGAGGTTCACCAAAATAAAAGAGGTTCGCCAAAATAAAAGAGGTTTGCCAAAATAAAAGAGGTTCGCCAAAATAAGAGGTTCACCCAAAATAAAAGAGGTTCGCCAAAATAAAAGAGGTTCGCCAAAATAAAAGAGGTTCGCCAAAGTAAGAGGTTCACCCAAAATAAAAGAGGTTCGCCAAAATAAAAGAGGTTGACCAAAATAAGAGGTTCACCCAAAATAAAAGAGGTTCACCCAAAATAAAAGAGGTTCGCCAAAATAAAAGAGGTTCGCCAAAATAAGAGGTTCACCCAAAATAAAAGAGGTTCGCCAAAATAAAAGAGGTTCACCAAAATAAAAGAGGTTCACCAAAATAGGAGGTTCACCAAAATAAAAGAGGTTCACCAAAATAAAAGAGGTTCACCAAAATAAAAGAGGTTCGCCAAAATAAAAGAGGTTCGCCAAAATAAGAGGTTCACCCAAAATAAAAGAGGTTCACCAAAATAAAAGAGGTTCACCAAAATAAGAGGTTCACCAAAATAAAAGTGGTTCACCAAAATAAAACGGAAGAAGAAGAAAAACACAGTGGATGAAGTTCATCAATTTAAGAGATTAACGTCAAAAAGTCCATTTCCCGGTCATGTCTGTACTCTGTCTGCTCTGTTTTTCCTCTCTCTCTCCCATCCTCTGTCTGTCTGTGACCTCTGTCCTGATTCCAATGTAACCACACCTGTGGTTACTCAGGTGTGGTTACTCAGGTGTAGTTACTCAGGTGTGGTTACTCAGGTGTAGTTACTCAGGTGTGGTTACTCAGGTGTGGTTACTCAGGTGTAGTTACTCAGGTGTAGTTACTCAGGTGTGGTTACTCAGGTGTAGTTACTCAGGTGTGGTTACTCAGGTGTGGTTACTCAGGTGTAGTTACTCAGGTGTAGTTACTCAGGTGTGGTTACTCAGGTGTAGTTACTCAGGTGTGGTTACTCAGGTGTGGTTACTCAGGTGTGGTTACTCAGGTGTGGTTACTCAGGTGTAGTTACTCAGGTGTAGTTACTCAGGTGTGGTTACTCAGGTGTAGTTACTCAGGTGTGGTTACTCAGGTGTGGTTACTCAGGTGTGGTTACTCAGGTGTAGTTACTCAGGTGTGGTTACTCAGGTGTGGTTACTCAGGTGTAGTTACTCAGGTGTAGTTACTCAGGTGTGGTTACTCAGGTGTAGTTACTCAGGTGTGGTTACTCAGGTGTGGTTACTCAGGTGTGGTTACTCAGGTGTGGTTACTCAGGTGTGGTTACTCAGGTGTAGTTACTCAGGTGTGGTTACTCAGGTGTGGTTACTCAGGTGTGGTTACTCAGGTGTAGTTACTCAGGTGTAGTTACTCAGGTGTAGTTACTCAGGTGTGGTTACTCAGGTGTGGTTACTCAGGTGTGGTTACTCAGGTGTAGTTACTCAGGTGTGGTTACTCAGGTGTGGTTACTCAGGTGTGGTTATTCAGGTGTGGTTACTCAGGTGTGGTTACTCAGGTGTGGTTACTCAGGTGTAGTTACTCAGGTGTAGTTACTCAGGTGTGGTTACTCAGGTGTGGTTACTCAGGTGTGGTTACTCAGGTGTAGTTACTCAGGTGTAGTTACTCAGGTGTGGTTACTCAGGTGTAGTTACTCAGGTGTAGTTACTCAGGTGTAGTTACTCAGGTGTGGTTACTCAGGTGTGGTTACTCAGGTGTGGTTACTCAGGTGTGGTTACTCAGGTGTGGTTACTCAGGTGTAGTTACTCAGGTGTGGTTACTCAGGTGTAGTTACTCAGGTGTGGTTACTCAGGTGTGGTTACTCAAGTGTGGTTACTCAGGTGTGGTTACTCAGGTGTAGTTACTCAGGTGTGGTTACTCAGGTGTGGTTACTCAGGTGTGGTTACTCAGGTGTGGTTATTCAGGTGTGGTTACTCAGGTGTGGTTACTCAGGTGTGGTTACTCAGGTGTAGTTACTCAGGTGTGGTTACTCAGGTGTAGTTACTCAGGTGTGGTTACTCAGGTGTAGTTACTCAGGTGTGGTTACTCAGGTGTAGTTACTCAGGTGTAGTTACTCAGGTGTGGTTACTCAGGTGTAGTTACTCAGGTGTGGTTACTCAGGTGTGGTTACTCAGGTGTGGTTACTCAGGTGTAGTTACTCAGGTGTGGTTACTCAGGTGTAGTTACTCAGGTGTGGTTACTCAGGTGTGGTTACTCAGGTGTAGTTACTCAGGTGTAGTTATTCAGGTGTGGTTACTCAGGTGTGGTTACTCAGGTGTGGTTACTCAGGTGTGGTTACTCAGGTGTGGTTACTCAGGTGTAGTTACTCAGGTGTGGTTACTCAGGTGTGGTTACTCAGGTGTGGTTATTCAGGTGTGGTTACTCAGGTGTGGTTACTCAGGTGTGGTTATTCAGGTGTGGTTACTCAGGGGTGGTTACTCAGGTGTGGTTACTCAGGTGTAGTTACCCAGGTGTAGTTACTCAGGTGTGGTTACTCAGGTGTGGTTACTCAGGTGTAGTTACTCAGGTGTAGTTACTCAGGTGTGGTTACTCGGGTGTAGTTACTCAGGTGTAGTTACTCAGGTGTGGTTACTCAGGTGTGGTTACTCAGGTGTGGTTACTCAGGTGTGGTTACTCAGGTGTAGTTACTCAGGTGTGGTTACTCAGGTGTAGTTACTCAGGTGTGGTTACTCAGGTGTAGTTACTCAGGTGTGGTTACTCAGGTGTGGTTACTCAGGTGTAGTTACTCAGGTGTGGTTACTCAGGTGTGGTTACTCAGGTGTAGTTACTCAGGTGTGGTTACTCAGGTGTGGTTACTCAGGTGTGGTTACTCAGGTGTGGTTACACAGGTGTAGTTACTCAGGTGTGGTTACTCAGGTGCTCCTGTTGTTTTGACCTGTTCTGTTTGCTCCCTACTTCGACCTGTTTCCGCCTCACTTCGTCTTCTGTCTTCGTCCTTCGGTACGACCACGTCTTTGTCTGTCCTCCCCGGAACCCAACCTGTCCTTTGGACCCTGACCCGTCTTTCTGCCTCTCCCTGGTTACCAAACCCTGGATTGTTTTTTCCCTTATTTGCTTATTCCCTTTGAACTGTGTTTAAGCTTTTGATATTAAAGCTATGTTTGAACTTCACTCCTGACTGCTGTCTGCATTTGGGTCCGATACCTGATCATCACATTCCCTTCATCTTTGTTAAACATTTGACCATAATCTGCTACGATATGATAGAGCAGCAGAGCTACGATGCTAACATTAGCAACATTGCTCTACACCTTTTGAGGCTAATCTCTTAAATTAACGAACTTCAACTTCACTAACTATATAAATTACGTTTTGAGTTTGAATGTGTGATAAAAATGTGGGTTCATTGTTCCATTCAAAATTGGAAAAAGATGTCCAGAGTCCCAGATACTGCATACCTGCCTTTTATTTTCAGTTAAAGTAGAAAAACATATTGTTCCAGCACAGTCACACTGCAGGGCATCCAAAAAAGAAGTATTATAAAGGCTAAGCCCCTCCCCTGGCCCAACCATTATTCAATTAACAAAACAAAATACATTTTTGACCTTTCTGAGTTACACCTTAGGTTCCACATTAAATCCACTCCCACAGTGACATACAGAAATAACCAACAATGATAAAGCATTTAGTTTAGACTTCATTTTTATCTTAATTAATCCACACAGTTGACCCCCCCCCCCCCTTCACCCAGAGTACACATATGGCTAGGGTTTATCCAGACCATAAAAGGCAGCTGCTTCACCTGCTCTGGCTCCACCCCCAAGCTCAGAGGAGGAGGGGCTAAACTGACAGCAGCACAGGTAGATAATGAATGAACAGAACTATTAATATGTGTATTAGTACGACTGTTTAATGTGTGTTTATAAATATACCAGTGTGGTGCATGAACTCACCACAGAACCAGTAGGAATTAGATGAAATATTATCCAGTGTTGAAGAGAATATGAGTAAAGTCAAGCATGTGTTACCATCCGGCAGTGACATGCCCTTCTAGAAGCAATCAACCTAAAATAAAAATAATAAATAAATGTTTTGGATCCTTTTCATTTACACACATTTAATGCCTGTCATTTTTTTCAACAAATAGAATTTTCCAAATATATTTCTAGACTCTGTGGTGTTGACATATGTGGGACAGTTTAACAGGATATAAATACTCCGTCTACTCTCCCACGCCAAACACAGAAAATTTGCAAAAGCAAATACATGTTTTGGAACAAAAAAAGGTTACATTCCGGAAACAAAAAAACATAATTCCATTGTTTTTTTAATCCACTTAACAAATTAAAATGACACTGCAGGTTATTTCTATAAATATAATTCAACTCACTATCACATAATATTGCTGCCACCTCTTTGGCCCATGGAAAGTGGGTTAGCATTGTCCCATCTGAAGCCCTTTTCTGTCAGTCTGAGACGCTTCCACAAACGCAGATCACCATCCCAATCACCCTGTTCTGAACAACATTTATATCATTCATTTCTTTGAAGCCCCACACAGCAGAACCATAGAACAGAATAAAACCAACAAGACAATCAGACAATTTTATAGAAACTGAAAAACTTAGATCAGGTACAACTTCCTGTCCCAGTATAGTCCCTGCTGACGCCCAGGGGACCTTTGTTCCGTCAGCAAAGCTCATAAACTCATTGAAAACCATCCCCAGGTATTCATATGACCCGGTATCCACTAAATGAGTCTGACCCAACTGAGAATCACAATTGCTTGTCAGTTCATTTCTTTTTCTAAAATGCATGGTCTGTGTTTTGTCATTACTTAAAACCATCTCGATTTTTCACTAGAACATTTAACGTCTCCTGCACTTTTGGATAAGATAATGTCATCAGCATAAAGTACAAGCAGAAGGCATAATACAGAAGGTACAAGGGGCCCAAATGAGTTTCCTTCGCAGGGTGGGCGTGGCTTAGCCTAAGAGATACAGTAAGAACCTGGGACATCCAGGAGGGACTGGGAGTAGAGCCGCTGCTCCTCCACATGCAGAGGAGTCAGCAGAGGTGGCTGGGGCGTCTTGTGATGACGCCCCCCTGGGAAGGTGTTCCATGCATGTCCATATGGGAGGAGACCAGGGGGCTGACCCAGGACACGCTGGAGGTAGTATATCTGTAGACTGGCCTGAGAACGCCTCGGGATTCCCCTTGAGGAGCTGCTGAGGTATCTGTGGTGAGGGAAGTCTGGGCTGCTGCCCCCATGACCTCTGACCCTGAGGCCTCAGGCTGCTGCCCCATGACCTCTGACCCTGAGGCCTCAGGCTGCTGTCCCATGACCTCTGACCCTGAGGCCTCAGACGGCTACTCCCATGACCCCTGACCCTGAGGCCTCAGGCTGCTGTCCCATGACCTCTGACCCTGAGGCCTCAGGCTGCTGCCCCATGACCTCTGACCCTGAGGCCTCAGGCTGCTGTCCCATGACCTCTGACCCTGAGGCCTCAGACGGCTACTCCCATGACCCCTGACCCTGAGGCCTCAGGCTGCTGCCCCATGACCTCTGACCCTGAGGCCTCAGACGGCTGCTCCCATGACCTCTGACCCAGATAAGCAGGAGACGATGAGTACAAGAAACACATATGTAGTTTTTGTGGAAGCACAGCGTCCATCCTTTTCAGACATGAGTTAAATATGTTACTGCTGCCGTTAGTGTTCAGCGCTGGGACCTTCTGTGATGCCACTGCTCGACTCTGTAGCTCAAAACCTCACTTTCATCAAGTGATGTATTTATGTATTTCACATATTTATGTTTAGAGGGGGTGTGTTTTCCCTCAGTTTGGATCCTGCAGTTTTAATGACTGTTTATCAGTCGTGTAATAAACACATACAGCTTCTTTCACAAACACACTTTGCAGTCGTTTCTGCACCTGATTGTCATTCATGTGCTGAAGCTTTGAGCTTTTAATTACTTTGCTGATGCAGGCGTCACAGGAGGAAGACAGTACAAATACTCTACTCAAGTACATTTTGTAGGTATCTGTACTTCAGTTGAATTTTTGTTTTTTCTGGAAACTTGTTACTTTATACTTTTTACATGTATATAAATATTTGTAAATTATACTATTTACATTTAAAAATGCAGTTTTACTTTTATACTTTATTTCCTCCATTGAGGAGGTATGACATTTGAGTCTGTCTGTCTGCCTGTCTGTCTGTCTGCCTGTCTGTCAGCAGGATTACGCAAAAAGTTCTGAACAGATGTTGATTAAACTTTCAGGAATGATAGATAATGGGTCAAGGAAGAACCCATTAGATTTTGAGCAATGGAGGTCAAAGGTCAAGGTCATATTAAAGGTCAACATCTAAAACACATGAGTGTTTTTTTTCATTCACATGGCCTAACCTTCAGACATAAGATGGGTCAACACCTATAACCCTAACCTTTGACCCCTAACCTTCAGACATAAGATGGGTCAACACCTATAACCCTAACCTTTGACCCCTAACCTTCAGACATAAGATGGGTCAACACCTATAACCCTAACCTTTGACCCCTAACCTTCAGACATAAGATGGGTCAACACCTATAACCCTAACCTTTGACCCCTAACCTTCAGACATAAGATGGGTCAACACCTATAACCCTAACCTTTGACCCCTAACCTTCACACATCAGATGGGTCAACACCTATGGCTCCATCACGTCATGTTTTTATGTCAAACCAATGGTGTATTTGCAAACTTTGTGACCTTTGACCTTAAATCCGGGTTATTGACACATTTGGTCAAATCCCACAATAGACTCTGTTTCATATTAGATCAAAAACATGTCATATGGTTGATACACCAGGTCACATGACGTCACAGTGACATCATCACTAATGGAATATTTAATGTTCATGTCACATAAACTGAACACAGGAATTTTTTCTCCAAATTTTTTTTCAGACCCTCTAAGGAATTCTCTTGATCCATAAAATAAAATGTTGATCAAATGTAAATGACGTAAGGAATATTAATATTCTGTTTTAATTTAACATGGAAAATCCCATTTGAACAATGTTTTATCAGTTTTCTCAGAAACCAAGTATCGTAGAATGTTCAAGTTTTTTAAAATAATTTTGAGTTTCATAAAAAATTATGGAAAAATCAAACCTTTGCGAAGGTCTGTGACCTTTGACCCCTGACCCTAACCCTTGGTGGTGGTCTGCTGTCTGGATTGATTGAGAAATTGTACTTTTTTTTTACTTTTAGGAGTTGAATGAGTCTTTGTACTTTTACCAGAGTATTTTACACCAGTATCTGTACTTGTACTGCAGTACTTTAGCCTGTGTCTGTACGTGCGTAGCAGTTCTTCTACGACGACAGCAGGAAGAGGAGAGAAGTCAGACAGCCGTAACCGTGGTGACAGGAGCAGACAGACAGGAGGACAGAAGTGTCCACAGCGGGAGACGCTCAAGCATAATATTATTATTGAAGGACAGGTAGAGCAGGGTTAGGGTCCCTAAGGGGTCGTCCCATCAGTCCGACAGCAGACTGATGAAGATTAAAGAAGATTAAAGACAAAAAAAACAAAACCTTTACAATATGTAGACGAAGCAAAGTTGTTTACATTCGACATGTAGATTCTGAAGTGAACCCTTGAACTTGTGAGCGTTATCAATCTACAATCAATTATAAATATTCACACATTCAACCATTTACTCAATAGGAAAAATGAGAATCGAACGTCCACCAATAATTCCAGTGTGGACACAGACGTTTATAGACCACCTGTGTTTTATATAATGAATATATAACATCAACTTATTTAATAAATCAGACACTGTTCCTCTTTTATCTTCCAAAAATGTTTAGTGCATGTCGAGAGGAACTGGACTAAAAACATGTTTGTAATGAAGAACATGACAGAGCGGCTGCCTTCACCATATGAGCTTCATTTCTACAGAAAGAAAGAACGTTTTTTGTCGCGTAAAAGATATGATGTCATTAAACAAGTGGAAAAAGTCTTTAAACCTTTAATGAAAGTCCTGGATGGAAATATTTAGATTAACACTGTTAAATATTGAACTGTCTTATAATATTTTTCTACATGTTTTTGGAGTTTAGTGAAAATATGAATCTTATTTAACCCTTTCACCTCTAATGTGTCAGCAGTGACGCGTCCTAAATGTATTATTAATTTTAAATATTAAAGACAGTTTTATTGTTTGTTTAATACTTTCACATCCACTGCTTCTGATAGAATAAACCTTGTTCTTTAATAAACCTTTTGGACTTTTCTGACTTTAATTCAGATTTTAAAGTCAAAAATCTGCCTTTTTCAGAATTCTGACTCTTTCCTTTTATTAAATTCAATTCAATTCAATTTTATTTATAAAGCCCTAAATCACAACAAAGTCGTCTCAAAGGGCTTTACAAAAACACAATCAACTACAGAGATACATGAAAAAAGTCCCAAGCATCCCCTGTCCTTAGACCCTCCCCCTGTCCTTAGCTCCTCCTTCTCGGCAAGAAAAAACTTCCAAACCCAGTGGGAAAAAGAAGAAATCTTGAGGAGAACCACATTGAAGGACAGATCCACTCCCATGGACGGACAGGCTATAGATGAACGTCCATATATAAATGCAGGAAGGGGGGCTGGTCCAGGAATGTTTTAAGCCTAATTTTAAATGTAGAGACTGTGTCGACCTCTTTAATATTACATGAAGATGATTCCATTAGACAGTAACCATGGTAACTAAAGGCTCTAGCTCCATCAGACAGTAACCATGGTAACTAAAGGCTCTAGCTCCATCAGACAGTAACCATGGTAACTAAAGGCTCTAGCTCCATTAGACAGTAACCATGGTAACTAAAGGCTCTAGCTCCATCAGACAGTAACCATGGTAACTAAAGGCTCTAGCTCCTACTGTACTTTTAGAAACCCTAGGAACTTTCAATAAACCTGCATTCTGAGAACGAAGGGTTCTATTGGGTTGGTACGGAACCAGATCATCTTTAAGATAAGAGGGGCCCATTACATTAACCCCTGACCCCTAACCCCTAACCCTAACCCATACCATTAATGGCTTTATATGTAAGGAGGAGGATTTTAAATTTAATTCTAAACTCAACTGGTAGCCAGTGAAGGGTTTGGAGCACAGGGATGATAGGGTTAGGGGTCAGGGTTTGGAGCACAGGGGTGATAGGGTCAGGGGTCAGGGGTCAGGGTTTGGAGCACAGGGGTGATAGGGTCAGGGGTCAGGGTTTGGAGTACAGGGGTGATAGGGTTAGGGGTCAGGGGTCAGGGTTTGGAGCACAGGGGTGATAGGGTTAGGGGTCAGGGGTCAGGGTTTGGAGCACAGGGGTGATGTGTTCTCTTCTATTTGATCCTGTTAATAATCTTGCTGCTGCATTTTGAACCAGTTGAAGCTTTTTAGGGAATATTTAGGACACGCTACAAGTAAGGAGTTACAATAATCTAATCGTGATGTAACAAATGCATGAATTAATTTTTCTGCAGTCGTTTTAGACAGAATATTCCTAATTTTGGCTAATGTTGCGCAGGTGAAAGAAGGCTGTTCTGCATGTTTGGTTAATGTGCCCTGACCTCTGACCCTTTGAATGAAAGATCTGGATCAAATAAAACTCCTAAATTTTTAACTGTGTCACTGGGTGTTACACTTAAGTTGTCTACAGTAACTATGTGGTCAGGTAGGGAGTCTGTCGCATTTTTAGGACCAATTATAACGACTTCAGTTTTTTCAGGGTTCAATAAAAGATAATTGTCACTCATCCAAGTCTTTATGTCTTGGACACATAAAGATTTCAATTCGGTGTAATGACTTTTTTCTCAGAATTCCAACTATCTTTCCTCAGAATTATGACTTTTTCTTCATTTTTCTGCCTTGTTTCCCTGAGATTTAGTTTTTGCAGAAATCTGAAGTCAATGTCAGAATTCCAACTTTTTCTCATGAAAAAATAATTGTAAAAAACCATCTATTTGACTGTAGCCCTTTAAGTCCCAAGTTATTTTAAACCCCATGAACAGGCCTCTAAGGTTCAAAGGGTTTAAATTTGCTTCATTTATTTCATATCTTAAGAAAAATGATCAAACTAATCTCTAGTTACAGATTCATTCAAATTGTCAGTTTAAAAACGTTTATTAAAAAATCCTGATAATAATTAAGATCAGATGATAAAATAAAACAAATACTTTTTCCGTTTCCTCCTCTTTTGGTTGGTTTGATCTGGACGTTTTCCTCCAGTCAGTGTGTTGGTAATACTGTGGACACGGCTGTGGACACAACGGCTGTGGACAGGGCTGTGGACACAACGGCTGTGGACACAACGGCTGTGGACACGACGGTTGTGGACATGGCTGTGGACACGGCTGTGGACATGGCTGTGGACACAATGGCTGTGGACATGGTTGTGGACACGGCTGTGGACACAACGGCTGTGGACACAACGGCTGTGGACATAACGGCTGTGGACACGGCTGTGGACACAACGGCTGTGGACACGGCTGTGGACACAACGGCTGTGGACACGGCTGTGGACACAACGGCTGTGGACATGGCTGTGGACACAACGGCTGTGGACACGGCTGTGGACACGGCTGTGGACACAACGGCTGTGGACACAACGGCTGTGGACATAACGGCTGTGGACACGGCTGTGGACACAACGGCTGTGGACACGGCTGTGGACACAACGGCTGTGGACATGGCTGTGGACACAACGGCTGTGGACACGGCTGTGGACACGGCTGTGGACACAACGGCTGTGGACAGGGCTGTGGACACAACGGCTGTGGACACAACGGCTGTGGACATGGCTGTGGACACAATGGCTGTGGACATGGCTGTGGACACGGCTGTGGACACAACGGCTGTGGACATAACGGCTGTGGACACGGCTGTGGACACAACGGCTGTGGACACGGCTGTGGACACAACGGCTGTGGACACGGCTGTGGACACAATGGCTGTGGACATGGCTGTGGACACGGCTGTGGACACAACGGCTGTGGACACGGCTGTGGACACAACGGCTGTGGACACGGCTGTGGACACAACGGCTGTGGACATGGCTGTGGACACAACGGCTGTGGACACGGCTGTGGACACAACGGCTGTGGACACGGCTGTGGACACGACTGTGGACACGGCTGTGGACACAACGGCTGTGGACACGGCTGTGGACACAACGGCTGTGGACACAACGGCCCTTATCTCCACAAAAGAGATGAGCTTTCTGGGGGTGTTTGCGACGTATGTCTATAGTTGAGGAGATGCTGGTCGACTGTAGCTGCAGATAAAATGTTGGAGGCTTTTTTCCATTTCCCTGTGGGTTTCATTTACTTTGGCTGGTGATCCTAAATAATACACCCACCCCCACAATGTGGAAGACGACTGATGTCAAATGACCTCCCAATGTGTTCATTAATATTCATGAGCTCCGACTTTCCCAAATGTTCAGACAATTAAACTCATTTCCATGGTTGATACCTGCACGAATAATAATAATAATAATAATAATAATAATAATAATAATAATAATAATAATAATAATAATAATAATAATAATAATAATAATAATAATAATAATAATAATAATAATGGCTAAAAGGAACGTCCCAGAAGATTCCGTTTAATATGATTGAATCGATAAGTACCATCGCAGCACTATCTCTATTGATTACATGAAGAAACACAAAACAATGAGATGAAATACACAAAACATGTTAATAATACACTAAAGTTCACCAAGAAATAAACAAAGATAATACAACTCTTCAAAATTACAGAAAAAAAACATACAAAAATGTGATAGAATATCCAAAGTATGTGGGACAGTGTTTTTCAGTAGGTTGACACCTTTAATCTGGTGAATGTGTTCATTTGAGTTCCATCCATAAACTACTTGTAGCCCAGTGTAGGTGCAAAAGGAAAAAAAATGGTTTTGTTTGGTCCACATCCAGTCAGAATCCCAGCGTCAGAGGGGCCGGGCTTTGAATCGGCGAGGGGTTGATGTCCAGCCAGGAGACAGTGTCTGTGGCACTGTGGGACATCATGTGTCTGTAATGAGCAGCATAATGGACCAATTACAGCAGATCTTAATGAGTGAAAGGACCAGCAGCGTCAGTGTGAGGACACCCTCTGTATTTATGACCTCAAGCTTCAATTTCTAAGCAGTATTTAAATAAGTGTCCTTGATCTAAAAGTATTTGGACACAGTTGTGGGTGTGGACGTCTGCAGGACGGAGTCCATGGACGAACCCTAACCTGACTTCTGTCATCGGGCTGTGTTACGCTACAGTGTTTTGTCTATGGGCTGGAATATTTCCAGTGTTTTGTCTATGGACTGGACTATTTCCAGCATTTTGTCTATGGACTGGACTATTTCCAGTGTTTTGTGTACGGACTGGACTATTTCCAGTGTTTTGTCTATGGACTGGACTATTTCCAGTGTTTTTTACTCAACATGTGTACTGCTTTCTATTGAATTATATATATAATTATAAGTGACATTTCCAATATTTACTGTAAATAGTGAAATAGTGAAAGGATGGAAAGGGGGGGGGCAGTTTTACAGGGGGGATGATTTTGATGATTGTTATTTTACAGAGAGTCAGGATTACACAAGAAAGTCCATGGACTTATTTCCATTGTGGTCCCTGATGGAAATATGGATGGCAACAGATCTAAAATGACAAGAATAGCACTGTGACAATGCTGACATTATAAATAACACCTTAATCATATACATAAAATGTAAGCACAATAAATACATAAATACATGTCCAAAACCTTACTGGGACTGCCCCAAAAACCATGTTTTCACAGCTCGCTTAAAACCAACCAAACTTGTGCTGCTCTTGATACTTCCTGGTAACTTATTCCACAGACAAGTAGCTACATAGAAAAATGAATCCTTACCTATTTTACTACAGACTCTTGGGGGAATAAAATCTGTCGAACTTCCCCTAGTAGAGTAACTGTGAACGTCCCTCACTCTACTAAAGGTATTACTTAGGTATTTAGGAACATCTCCGAACAATCCTAAAGGTCATGCTCAGCTCAATCTGAGCAACTGTATCCCCTACTCTTAACCAATTAATACTCTTGAAATGGGAATGGTCAAGGTGAGCTCTCCGTGGCAGATTTAAAATGATCCTTACTAATTTATTTTGTGATGTCTGAAGACGGTTTTTGTAAACCAAGAGCAACAAGCATAATCATAATAAGGCTGGATTATGGCTCCTGCTAGTGTTAACATAGTCCTCCTGTCCAGAAACTTAGTAATTCTGGCCAAAAAACGTATTCTTTGGTTGATCTTACTGAGTACTTTTTGAGCCTGGCCAACTCCAGATAGCTGGCTATCCAAAACACAACCTAGATAACAAACTGAGTCTTTGGCATTAAGAACTGACTCATCAGCTACCACCCTAAAGCCAGGGCTCTTATTCACTTTCACTCTAGACCAGGGGTGGGCAACTCCAGTCCTCGGGGGCCGGAATCCTGCATGTTTTCGATATTTCCCTTTTCCAGCACACCTGATTCAATTAATGATCAGCTCATCATCCAGCTCCACAGAAGCCTGATAATGATATAATGGCTTCCAGGTGTGTTGGAAGAGGGAAACATCCAAAACTTGCAGGATACCGGCCCTCGAGGCCTGGAGTTGCCCACCCCTGCTCTAGACCCAAACAAGATAGTTTCTGTTTTGCCCAGATGAAGAGAAAGCTTATTAAGTGACAGCCATTCACTAACCTTCAAAAGCTCAGAGCTTAAGGTTGACTCAACCGTATGTTTATCTCTATGTGAAAAAACAAGGGCAGAATCATCAGCAAATAAAAACAATTCACAGGAACAGACTGATTTGAGATCATTGATATATAAAAGAAAAAGCAGGGGACCAAGAACACTCCCCTGAGGGACCCCACAAAGCACATCTTGCGGTTGTGACAGATTACCTCCCACATCCACCACTTGCTTCCTATCATTCAAATATGAGTCAAACCATTTGACGGCATAGTTGGAAAAACCCATAGCCCTTAATTTAGATAATAAAACGCTATGGTCTACAGTATCGAAAGCCTTCTGGAGGTCTACCATGACCATACCACAAAAATTTCCCTTGTCAACCTCCTTTCTGATATAGTCAGTTAGGTACAGCAAGCATGTATCTGTTGAATGGGATTTACAAAAACCAGATTGAAAATCATATAATAAACTATGAGAAGAGATAATTATTTAGGGGGGATGCCTTCCGCCCCCAACCCCCCTCAACTCGAGTACTGGTAGTACTATAACTGAAAGTGTGAGTATTAACAACTGAATCTATTTAATTATTAGGATTGTTCAGGTTCACAGTGGAAGGAACTAAAAATAATAATATAATATAATACAGATAAAAGTGGAAGTTAGGTTTAAAGAAGGGAACTGACGTCACATGATCACATGATTCCCTAGTTGTGTCCCTACATTGGACCAGAAAACATCATGTGTTGTTGACACATTCCAACACGCTGTGCTTTTGTCATTGTTCTAGTCCAACCCAGACCGTCCTGGTCCCACTGGGTGAATCCTGTGGTGGTCCGTTTCCCGTCCGTAGACCCTCTGACAGACGGCGGACATGTCTGGACGCTATACGCCACAAGACATGGAAACCCACTGAGGACACAGGAGGGTTTATTCTAGATAATTCCACACTCCTTATGGGTTTATTTATGTCACTGGTTTTTGTGTCACTATGACGACGCGTGCACGAGATCTAAATTGAGCAGGAGGCTGGTTTGTTCGATTGTTTGTTCGATTGTTTGTTCGATCATTCATAGCTACACCTGCTCTACGACACAGTGTTGTTGTTGTTTACCTGTTTATGATGATGAACAGAACTGCTTAACACGTCTTATTGATACGGCAACACTTTTCTGTCTTTAATTTCCATTTTGTTCCACTCCTTATCAGCCCCCACCCCTCCAACTGATTAGTTTTTTGTTTTTGTTTTTTTTTTATATCAGAACCAATGAAACATCTACAATAACCCAAACTGGGGCTTTTTTTTTTTTTTTACTTTATTACAACCCAAGACTGAAGTAAATATAGAATCCAGTGTGTTTTTTCCTGAAAACTTGACGCTGACTCCGACATTCCAAACGCTTCCTTCCAGCGCATCAGGAGGATCTTCATCCTTTTGGAACAAAAGCAGCAGCTCTCGCCACACTGACGGAAATGATGGGGGTAAATGTGGGCAGTGCTACTTCTACATGAAAAGATGAAACCCACTTCTTTCCCATCTTCCTCTCTGTGTGTATTTTGAGGTTTTCCGTTGTAGGATCAAGAGGGTTTTTTTTTTCCCGTTTCTTAAGAATTTCAAATTGAGCTGTTCCTCTGAAGAACAACACAGGCTCTTTCTTTCTGACCCATTTCCAATCTCCATCATCTCCCCAGGACGAGCGGCCTCTGGATCTAACAGATGCTGCCAGTTGTCTGTTACCTCCCACAGCGAGACATGAGCCAGTTTTGTTTTGGGTTTTTTCTGCATGAATTTCACATCCTTATTTCCAAATATAACAGAATAAAAAAGCACTAAAACTAAAGCAAAGCCACAGCTGTAAAGTTCACTTCAGGCCTCATTTTTCCTGACAGGGTGTGATTGCTTTCATGCTGCGTCCTCATAACGTTCATTCAAGGCCTTTGATGAATTGAATAAACAACCAATTTAGGTAGCGCTAGTGTTTGATGGTGTTATATTTAAAAAAGAAAAGGCAGCTGCTGAAGGAAAACTTTTATACAGCTCAGTAAAAACAAAGTGTTGGTGGTTTCATTCACGTGTGGACGTCAACATTAAGTCTGTCATTGAAGTGACGGAGACGCTTAAAGAAAGTCCAAACCATGAGATAAGATCACAACACACCACCACAATTAACCCATATATCAATCACCTTATGGGTCTGAAAATACACTAACCCTTTTCCCAGTTGGGTGGAATATGAGTTAACAAATGTGAGCTGGGTTAGGTCATTTAGAACCAGTTAATCCAGAGGGGTCTGAGAGGGAGAGAGAAGGAGAGAGAGAGAGAGACAGGAAAAGGAGAGACAGAGGAGAGAGAGAGAGAGAAGGAGGGAGAAGGAGGGAGAGATGTTAAAAACAGTTCAGTTTAAACACAGGCGAAGGCACTTTTCATTCTGCAGGGAAAGTGAAATAGTTGAAAAGTTCGCTGTCGTATTAACCTGCACTTTTACAGTAAAATTACAAGCATGTTTTCCAGACAGTTCTACCTCCACACACTAACCTATGACTGTGTGTTATCGCCCATGTCCTGCTCACACTTTCTCACTGGAATTTAGTCGGTGGGTCCCGAGACTTTAAAAATAACGGAGGTGCTCGTTCACCATAGTGCCACCATTTCCACAATATGATCATCAAATATGGTTGCCACTGCCTATGACAAAAAAACCCACTTTTTTTTATTTTTAAACTGTTTATATCAGTGATGCGCAGGCTGACCTGAAGTGAGCGGGTCATTGAAAAATAGATACAAAGTTCAAATCCTGAGACAAAAAATGTAAATTGTGCATGTGCAGGTGAGCAGAGGCAGGCGGTCACTAGCAGTTGCAGATCATTGAAAAATATTTTTAATGATATTGTGGTTGCAGTCGGTTCGTTTGTGGTTTTATATAAACATTAAAATAATCTGGTAAATAAACTTTATTGAGTGAATGTTGGTGAAGGTGTCGTCCATGGTGGTCAGTATCCTACGGTATGGAGGGAGAGAGAGAGGAAATAAACAAACATCCAAACAAAAACACTAAGGTTTGGGACACATTGGCTGAGATTTTTAAAGATGTTTTGGTTTCCATGGAAACCAGGTTCAAATGTGTCTTTGGGTGTTACAGGTTGTCGACCCCTCGTGTAGATGCTGTGTTAGTGTTGATAACTTTTGAATGATGAAGCAGAACAAACATATTTTATTAACATATCAGCTTACATGTTAATATGCGCTTTGTCACTGCACGTAGCAGCCGCTAACACTGCTAACAGCTAAAACTGCCCAACAACTGATGAAAGTAGTTTGATAAGGTGCACAGCTCTTAGCAGCGTTAGCTGTTAGCAGCGTTAGCTGTTAGCAGTGTTAGTGGCTGCTACGTGCAGGTGCACAACTGTTAGCAGTGACAACACTAGCGCATTGATCGCTATTGAGAGAAAGTAGAACAAACAATTACACGGTGTGAGTTTTTGTTCTGTGATGGTTTTGTTATGTAAATAAATCACTCATTCCAACACATACTGTTTTGACAAGAAACACGTTTTATTTCATTGACTCCAGGAAACCTGCCGGGACTACTTTGGCTTTGACCAAAACCGGACCAGAACCGGGCTCACTGCTGTGACCTTGACGCAAAAATTCAATTTGGCATCAGACCAGAAGTCCTTAGTCGATTCAGTTGAAATTCAGTCCATTTCATCCTCATGTCTGTCTCCTTGTACATGTCAAAATTCATAACGATCCATCAAGATTTCTGACGCTAGAGTGTGAAAAGAGGAAATATGTATGCACACACAGACACACAGACACAGTCACAGAGACAGACAGGTCACTGTGGGTGCATCAGAGTAAAGGGGCGGAGTCACTGTGGGTGCACCATTGTAAAGGGGTGGAGTCAGTGTGGGTGCACCAGAGTAAAGGGGTGGAGTCAGAAGATAAGGGCGGAGTCAGTGTGGGTACACCACCAATATTTTGTCTTTAAGTCTGAGCTACGTTGAGAAAAGGGAGTGTTTGGCAAATACGTTGTTCACAGCAAATATTTTTTGACAGAAGGAAGTGTTTCTGTGGAGTGATTTTTAAATATCTTTTCTGTCAAAACCCAGTCCGTTTGTCCGTCCACACAGTGTAAACATGTTATCATATGGATGTTTTTAGCAGTTTCTCTTTGGATGCTTGGACACCATGAGCATGTTTACATTCTCCAACAGGTTTTTCTGTGGCCTTTCAACTCATTTATGCATATTCATTTGAAGGGCGACGTTAGCATGAAGTGAAGCTGGTTTGTTTTCTGCTTTCATTCCTGAAGGTCAGTTTGGAGTAAAAAAAAAAATCTGCTCCATTTCTGTAAGAGCAGAAGGTGCAGATGTTTGTAGGAAAGATTCCATGTCTGCTCAAAGGCACTCAGTGATAGATGTCATTACTTATGCATCATTTGAACTCGTTTTGTCTCAGTTGGATTTTTTAACTCATGAATTTGACTTGACTTAATGGACCTTATATATGAAAAAACATACATAAATAAAGCATTGATTGGCCGTGCTTCTTATAGTGTAGAAAATACAGTATTATCTGCAGTCATTATTCATTCATCTTTCTCTACAGTTGTTTTCTCACTTTGCTGCTGATTCATTAAATTCTATTAATTGTTGTATTTTAACGACAAATGTTTGTGCTCTAACGTGTTTTAGCTTCTGTTCTCTGGTTCATTGGAAAATAACGACCTTTTATATGAAAAACCTATGTCCCCTGTGGATAAAAAAGATGATTTAGGTTTTTAATTCCCTCAGCCAAATAAAGGCTTCTGTTGTGAATCAGAATTAGAAAAAGCTGTTATTGTTTGTTGTGACACAAAACTGTGCCATTAAAAAAAACAACAACATAGAAACACATAATTATTTCCACCAATGAGGCCCGGTGATGGTTTGTTTGTTGGTTTGTTTTTTTGTTGGTTTGTTGGTTTGTTTTTTTGTTGGTTTGTTTGTTGGTTTGTTTTTTTGTTGGTTTGTTGGTTTGTTTTTTTGTTGGTTTGTTTGTTGGTTTGTTTTTTTGTTGGTTTGTTTGTTTGATTGTTGGTTTGTTTGTTGGTTTGTTTTTTTGTTGATTTGTTTGTTTGATTGTTGGTTTGTTTTTTTTGTTGGTGTGTTTTTTTGTTGGTTTGTTTGTTGGTTTGTTTTTTTGTTTTTTTGTTGGTTTGTTTGTTTGATTGTTGGTTTGTTTTTTTGTTGGTTTGTTTGTTGGTGTGTTTTTTTGTTGGTTTGTTTGTTTAATTGTTGTTTTGTTTCTTTGTTGGTTTGATTGTTGGTTTGTTTGTTAGTTTATTTGTTTCTTTGTTGGTTTGTTTGTGTACAAGATAACTCAAAAACCTATGGACAGATTTTGATGAAATGTTCAGGGTCGGTTGGTAACAGGAAAGGATAATACTTTGTTCTTACATCTTTTTCCCACCTGTGGACGTAGTATTCGTAGTATTAGTAGTATTCGTAGTAGTAGTATCAGTAGTATTAGTAGTATTCATAGTATTGGTAGTATTAGTGGGATTTGGAGTATACGAATACTAACAATACTGTGAATACTACTAAAACTACCAACAATACAAATACTATGAATACTACTAATACTATGAATACTACTAATACTATATTAGTAGTATTAGTAGTATGAGCAGTATTCGTAGTATTAGTAGTCTTCATAGTATTCGTAGTATTAGTGGTATTCGTAGTGTTCGTAGTATCAGTAGTATTAGTAGTATTTGTAGTATTAGTAGTATTTAGAGTATTCATAGTATATGTAGTATTAGCAGTATTCGTAGTATTAGAAGTATTTGTAGTATTGGTAGAGTAACGCTGACCTGATCAAACACTATGTTTATTTTTTGGATAATTATGAAACTTTATTTTTTCTGCTTAATTCAGTATTATTTCATCTATTGACTTTCTACTTTATTAATGTTTACTTAGTAAAGCAGTTGAATCAGTACTTGTACTTTTACCAGAGTATTTTTACACACCAGTAGCTGTACTTGTACTGCAGTACACAGTGTGAGTACTTTAACCACCTCACTTTATTGATTCTATATTTGGGAAATAGTTCCAGTAGTTTTTGCTAAAGCTGTCGACAGTTTCCTCCGTGTCCCCGTCTTGTTGTTCACACCACATTTCAGGAAGATCCATCAAGAATTGGCGAACAAAAAATGGTTAATATTTGGTGACCTTTGACCGTGGGCGCTGACCATGAAGGTCAAGTCTTTTTCATTCTCATATTCAGTGTGATGAACCTTATATCAAATCTATCTTTACCCAAGAAGTTTGAAATCAATCACATTAAAACTGTTCCAGTGCTGGACACTGAAGTATTTATTATATTTTTATTGACCTTCGACCTTTGACCTAGATCCACGAAAATAGATCCCATGGACAAAATTTCTCATCAAATTACAATTTGTTCCAGAAATGTGGTCGATAGACTGAAAACAAACAAACAAACAAACAAACACTACTGATCAACATACTTAACCAAAAGTCGATTTGGTTCAGTAACAAACTCCGCTCAGAGCGTCATAACTTAATGAATTAAATAAGGGGTCATGTGTCGCCCACGCGTTGCTTCGGGGCCGAACAGCACCCCTTCACGTTCGGTGTCGGGGTGCTGTTCGGCTCCAAAGGGGAATATTTTTCAACACACAAACACAGCAGCTGATGGATGGTATTGTCAGGGACATGTCTTCCATTTCCAGCAGGTTTGGTCCACTTTGGTCCACTTTGGTCCACTTTGGTCCACTTTGGTCTTCTCACCACAGTCGGGGTCACACCGCACTAACGTGTTAATGGAGCAGCGTTCACCTGGACACACATTTACAGCCTGCAGTGTCTGGAATAAGAAAGTCAACGCAGCACTAAAAAGCCTTTAATTTGTTAATTGCAGCAAACGATTTCTGCAGCCAATTATCCAAATGTCACAGTGAATCATTGCCATCCTTTGTACAAAGTGCTTGGTATCATTCCTCATCCTTTGGTTCATAGAAAAATAGGGACAGCAAATTGGCTTTTTTTCTTCATTCCTCAGTTTTAAATTGTTCCCACTGCTTTTCCCATTTGTCTTTTCTGCTCACTAATCTCCTATTGTGTGGAAACATTATTATTCATCGATCGTAGATCTGTAGGAAAGTAAACATAATGTTATGATGGGAAAATGATGTGGAATTAATGTGTTTCAGTTTTGTCAGATTTCATAAAAGTATGAGCCTGAAATGTTTAAAATGTTTTTTTAGATTCAGATTCAACTTTATTGTCACTGAACATGTACATCAACAGTGCAAAAGTGGTGCGGTATAGTACAAATAATGCTGTACAATAATTTACCGTATTTTCCAGACTATAAGGCACACTTAAAAGACACTAATTGTCTCCAAAAACCACAGTGTGTCTTACATATGGATTCATTGTGGTCGGGTTAGTGACTTGGAATTTAGAGATTTTATCTAATAAATGGTTAATAAATAATGAACAAACATTAATAAATAGGTAATAAATGGTTAATACATAATGAATTGTGTGTAGGTATTATAAAATGTTACCAATGCTTTTAATATGTATTTTGATCAAAGTGATATTTTTTCTTCTACATTTGTACTGTGACAGGATTTTATGATCTTTCAAGTACGTTTCTCAAACTGTAATGAAATCCTAAAAGACATACGCTGTGCACCAGTTATTTATGCCGTCATTAGAAATGTAACAACTACGGGTTTATTTAATTTAATTTAATTTTACTTTATTTAATTTAATTTTACTTAATTTTATTTTATTTTACTTTATTTTATTTTGTTTTATTTTGTTTTATTTTATTTTACTTTATTTTATTTTATTTTACTTTATTTTATTTTGTTTTGTTTTGTTTTATTTTATTTTATTTTACTTTGTTTTATTTTATTTTACTTTGTTTTACTTTATTTTATTTTATTTTATTTTACTTTATTTTATTTTGTTTTGTTTTATTTTATTTTATTTTACTTTGTTTTATTTTATTTAATTTTACTTTGTTTTACTTTATTTTATTTTATTTTACTTTACTTTATTTTATTTTGTTTTATTTTATTTTATTTTACTTTGTTTTATTTTGTTTTATTTTATTTTACTTTATTTTACTTTATTTTATTTTGTTTTGTTTTATTTTACTTTATTTTGTTTTATTTTATTTTATTTTATTTTACTTTATTTTATTTTGTTTTATTTTATTTTATTTAATTTTATTTTACTTTGTTTTACTTTATTTTATTTTATTTTATTTTACTTTACTTTATTTTATTTTGTTTTATTTTATTTTATTTTACTTTATTTTATTTTATTTTATTTCATGGTACCCTCAGTGTCAAAGGCTCCCACAGTCCTATTAGTTTGTCATGGTACAGTTTTGATCTGTTCACTAGTGAGACAGTTCCAGGTTTGCAGAGAAAATGTCTTTAAATCAGCATAAGACGACGTGCAGTGTTTGTGCGCAGAGGCAGATTGACAGCTCTTAGATTGGGGCGAAACATGGTTCATTTTTTTGACTGGCATCATGACAAATCATTTCAGTTTTTTTATTTCTTAGTTTCCCTCTCGCTGCCTCCTGTGGCAGTCGTAAAGAACGCTGTGTGGGCGTCCGCTCTTCTGCTGCAGGTCAAACTTTCTGCATTTATTATAGCAGAGGAAGTTGTTGGATTGAAGGGAACGTCTTTGTAGGTTGTATTTGTGTTCAGGCTTTTGTCTGATGACAGGAGCAGATGGTTTATGGTGTTGACTCCACATCTGAGCTTCCACTGTTTGTTCCATTAATCCCTGACACTGATAACATGTGATCTGAACCACGTCCAGCCTCCTTATCGAGGCCTTTCTAGATATGAATTTTCACACTGTGTAGTTTTGTGTTGTTACATGGTCACATGACAGGTTCAGGTCAGCGCTGTAACAGGACACGTATGTACACCATCAAACGATTCACCTTTTGTCTTGGGTTCAATATCCACCCAATATTTCTACACTCACTGCTTGCTTTTCTTATTTATTTTTTTATTTCTCATTTCTTAAGTACTTCTACCAGAGTATTTTATACAATTAGCTGTACTTACAGAATGGCTAACTTCATATTATGTTTTTTTTTTAATTCAGAATAATATTTTCTGAATAAAATCATTTGGAATTAAAGCTATTTCCTTCATGTATATGTAACCAACTCAAAGATGACGAGAGGGTCGACTTGGTATGAATGTGACCAATATTTATTTACAGGTCTGAAAAATACAGAAATATAGCCATTAAGCAACCGCGGATTTCTTGCTAACTCTTCCAGTTCTGAGTTCAATTACTTCTATCGTTTCGTTGGAACAACAATAACCACAGACTCGTTGAATGGTCACATGACCGCATACACAGAAAACAAACTTTGGTACAAACAGGATATCAAGCTACAAAAACAAACATCTTCACATCAGGTAACAGTGAAGTATAGAGTCAGAGGGCGGGGCTAACAAAGTGATGCTGCAATGATTGGTAGAGAAACAAGCGTAAACAACCATAGAAGAAGAACAACAACAGGTGTAGATTTCCTTTTATCACAGATGAGTGAAGAATGTGAGAAAACGTCAACAATCTTTAAATTCTTTTTACAGAAGCGACAACAGTCGTTCAGCTCCATAATCCACCATTTTGTTTAATCATTCCTAACTTTCTCCGGACTCCTTACACTCTCAAAACGGGTGATAGAAGCTGCTTTTACAGATTTTATTAATAATGATTATTATTATAATAATAATCAGCTGGGGCGGCTGTGGCTCAGCTGGTAGAGCGGGTCGTCCGATGATCAAAGGGTTGGCAGTTCGTGTCCCGGCTCTGGCTGTCCACATGTTGAAGTGTCCTTGGGCAAGACACTGAACCCTAAGTTGCTCCCAGTAGGGTCAAGGGTTAGGGGTCAGGCAGCGCCGGTGTCTTGGCAGCAGCCGTCTACTGGTGTATGAGTGTGTGAATGGGTTTCTGTGAAGCACTTTGTGACCCATGTCTGTGAAAAGCGCTATACAAATAAAGATTACTTATATTAATTTACACTGATTTGACAAACACACATTTGAAATAACAATTTAAAAAAACAAAATCAACCAATCAGAAGACACGATGTATGGAAACAATACAACTCTCTGGGACGGCCATGGCTCAGTTGGGAGAGCGGGTCGTCCATTGACCAAAGGGTTGGCGGTTCGATTCCCGCTCTGTCCTAGTCAGTCCGTTGTGTCCTTGGGCAAGACACTTTACCCTCCTTTACCCTCACTCACACTGGTGTATGAATGAGTATGAATGTTGGGTGGTGGTCAGAGGGGCCGTAGGCGCGAAATGGCTGCCACGCTTCTGTCAGTCTGCCCCAGGGCAACTGTGACTACATATGTAGTTTACCACCACCAGAGGGAGCATGTGAGAGTGAATGAATAATGGAACACTAATGTGAAGCACTTTGGGTGCCTTGAAAAGCGCTATAGAAATCTAATCCATTAACTCTGAAAACAGACATATTTTCGGAGCTGTTCTGTCGTCGATGTCAGTTCATGACTTCATTAACACATTTAATTCATCACATTTGGACAAAACCAGCTTTGTCTAAAGCCGTTCAATGTACCTCTACTTACAAAATTTATTCATTCCAGAAGTGTTTTCATACCATGAATTTTTCATGAATAGAGTCGCATTTTACATGTAAAAGACCACAGTACAAAACCACTTCTGGAACAAATTAATTTCGTATGTAGAGGTACCACTGTAATTACAAATATCTGACCCTCCAGCACAAAACCAGTCACATGGGTTAAATTTCATCAATTCAGAATTTATATTTACCTCAAAGATAATTAAAAATGTTTGCGTGAGGCCATTTTTCAACATCGCCATAGCAACAAGGGCTTTAGTTTAGTGCAGAAGGCTTTGTTCTGAGGCCTCCCATTGGTTCAAATCTATAATTCTGTAGATTTCTATTTAAGGGTTGTCTAGAGGGAATCCCCATCTTTCCAACGGTACCAAACATGACGGGGAAATACCTAACGCCAGCGCCAAGGAAAGTCGTGTTTGGAGTCGATTTTTCTTAAGTTTTAGACTTAATTACTTGTTCTTCCTAAAAGACATGATTTGAAGAAGTTACGCTAGGAATTTAACAAACACTCATAGTTAGAAGTGTTCAGGCGACATTTTACTGGGATTTTATAAATAAACTTTAAATAATTTTGACCCATATAACGTATTTGAGGCTAAAGTTAGGAAAACTGCTGTGACCGAACCACTGCTTTAATGTTGGACGGACACATATATGGATGCTGGAAGTTCAGCAGCAGGTTGATGTCAGAGAACCAGTCCTTATGCTCATAGCGTCCAGCTCTTTGATTCCCTGTATGTTTTCCTCATAATGTGTCTTTGCGGCTGGATTCAGTTTTAGGCGGTATCGTTCACTGTTGTTTTCATTAGCCTGCTGCATTGTCAATGTTAATTTTGGCTTTTAATGAATGTACATAATTATCTAGATGGTTGTTGACTAGCATGCTACTCCCGTCTATGTGCATCGAGGGGAATTTGACCAAATCTACTCATTAACCCTTTCCGTTTCTGACGATGTGGGTAACGAGTGAACATTGGTGAAGGATTAACAGCACCATCTACTGGGGTTAATGACTCTTTAGTCTGGATTGTAAAACCTTCGCGTATGGATCAGATTGGAATATGTGCGAAAGGAATGTTTCAAAATGATGCAAGTGGAAGCAGGGATTCATACACATGTTGGACAATCTGTTTTTCTTTATACGGGTAGGTGTTCTCCTGCTCTGCTCCTGGCATGCAGCAACTCCACTGGTGCCTTGTTTGCTAGCTGCAGGATCATCAGCTGGGGACCACCGCTCATAGATATTTCTCCCCTTAACCCAGAACATCTAATGGTGATGGAGCCGTGAACAATGACATCTCCCTTCCACCCCCTGCAGCTAGCATTCTTACGATGTGTTTGGACCCCACGCTACGTCCTGCCATTTCAGCCAGCAGCAAAAACTCGCCTTCTCTACCTCCTCAGACAGCTCCTGGATAGCTCTCTGCAGAATGTTGCCGCGCAGGCTTAGGTCTCTCAGTAATCGTGTTGCAGAGTCTGCCACAAAGCCCCTTGCTCCTTCTTCCACTGGGTATAGCTTAGTGCTCCCGCCGGCCTCTCTTCACTCTGCCAGTAGGTCTGCATACTTCACCGTTTTCCACTCATGCGCAGCCGCCAACCCCTCTTCCCATGGTACGGTCAGCTTGACCAACAGTGCCTTCTTTTTCACTGCGGTCCACAACACCATATCAGTCCACAGGGTGCTGTTGTAGATCTCTTCGGGAAATTGGAGTTTCTTGCCCACGTCCACTGCCAGTTTCCACTCGGCCCCCTGGCTGAGGAGCTTAGCTGGTGGTCTCCTTCCTGTTCTGGCTGGGACTTCCCCCTGCCTGAGGAAGTGGATGTTATAGTGAGCTCCCACCCTCTCTCCTCTGTTTGTCTCGCACCTTGTCACTTCCACGAGCTCAGCCAGCTTCCGCAGGATCTGGTTGTGACACCATGTTAATCTCCCCTCCGTTAGTGCTGTCCTGCATCCTGACAGGACTTGTTGCAGTGAGTCATTGGTGGTACAGCATAGGTTGCAAGCTTGCTCTGTTCCCAACCACTTATGTAAATTATGGTGGCAGGGTAGGGTGTCGTATGTTGCTCAGATGAGGAAACTGAGGTGGGCCTGTGGTTCTCCTTATCATCCCGTCCCATGTTGTCTGAGTAATGGCTTTGACTCCTTTTCCATCCTGACCATCTCAGCAGCCACCAGATCCTTTCTCTCCCTCTTACTTGCTCTGGACCATGTCCAAGTCCTGCCCTCTCTAACTGGACCATGCCCAGCACTTCCCAGTGTTGTAGCCTGCTTACTGCCTTCTGCACCTCCTCCTCCTCCTCCGGCTTTCATTTCTTTCCCGTCTTGATCTGTGCACCCTGGTCTTTCACTGCTGCATCACAAAACTCTTTCAGCTCCATGACAAGCCTCGCGTACTCCTGCCTCTACCCAACGGTGATGGACTTTAGGGGCAGTTGGAGTGTATTCCATCCATAAAGGCCTGTTGTTGAGAAGCACTTTGGGATCCCCTTCTTTTTACAGATGAAGGCACTGGCTTTTGTCTCCATCCAAATTACTGCTGAGGAGGTGACTTCACACAGCTTCAGTGGCCACATTGCCCTTGGGTACAAGGTCAAATGATAACGGCACATATTATACTTTCCAGGAAAATGGCTGGCATCGATCTTCCCCAGGCCTACTGATACCTGCTCAAGAGTGGGCCACCCCATCACCTTGACTGAGAGACTGGATGTATATGGTCTTCCCAGACTGCAGATTGGCTGGTGAGCAATGAGAGGGATGTTGTCTCCGCCTATGGTGAAAATAGCTCTGTCATTTCATTTACCCTTTCACATAGAGAGGCTCCTCGATTTACCCGGTTTAAACTTCATTCTAGCCCAGCTGATCAGCTCATCTAATCTCCTGAGCAGTCTCGACTTGCATGGAGCTGTTTGTAGCAGACATGTGATGTCATCCATGTAGCTTCGTAATGGAGGCAGACGTTGGCCCTGTGACAACCTGACTCCCCCCTCCCCTTCTAACAGGAGCAAGGCAAGTGGCCTTGCTCCTGTTAGAATGACTTCAAACACAGCCACAAAGAGGATGGGAGAGATGGAACACCCCATGGCAATTCCTATTTCCAGTTGCTGCCAATTGGTGGTCAAATTTTGCAGTCTGAAGCATATGTGCATGTTCTGGAAGTAAGTGACTATCGTGGCCTTGATGTTTTCTGGGATATAGAAGAAGTCCAGTCCGAATGTAATGGATTGGTGAGGCACTGAGCCATATGCATTATCTAGATCTAGACACACTTCATGCAGGTTTGTCTTCTCCCTCTTTGCTGTCTTTATTTGGTCCCACATCATTGAGACGTGTTCTACGCACCCTGGGAATCCAGGAATCTCTACCTTCTGACAGCCGGTGTTGATGTACCCATTGCCCATGAGGTATGTGGCCCAATATCACAGCCACCGCTGCCCCTTTGGGCTATGGTTCTAAACTGGTCGAGTTTTCTGGAGTTTTGCTCTTTGGGGATTGGGACTGCTATCACCCTCTGTCACTCAGTGGAGATGGGCTGTTTAGCCCAGGCAGATTTCATGAGTGTCTACAGGAGTTTCAACACTCTTGGGCAGTTCTTGTACAGCTTATATGGAATTCCATTTGACCCTGGTGCTGATGATGACCTTGCCTTGTGGACAACTTGCCTTACTTCACTGAGTTCAGGAGCGGATACATCGAATTCTGTTGTTGGTTCAGGTGGATTTGGCATGTAGCCTGGCGAGCCTAGTTTCTCACTCCTGGCTGGATATCTATACTGAGCCTGGATGTGATTTTCTCGGTCCTCCTTGGAGACATCCAATGATCCATGGGCCTTCTCCTCCAGAAGACCTTGCGCATGGTGAAATAGATTCTTGAAGAAGTTAGGCCTGTCCTTCTTTTCTCCATTGTCCTTCTTTTTCTCCATTGTCGGATGCGCTCGGCCCTCCGCAGGGCAGCCAGCCTTCCTTCTCCCTCTTTCCCTTGATCCTTACTCCAGCTTTCCAGCTGACATCTTCGCCCAGCCTGCTGTTGCATTCCTCATACAGAATCTCACCAAACTGATTCAGCCTCACCTCCACTGGCCCCCGCAGAGCATTCTGAAGCATCCCGCTCAGATGTTTGTCAAACCTTTTCCACTTCTCCATCTCATTGGACTTAGGGCCAGTTAATTCTCTTCTGCTGCACGGTGGTTCCTTGCCTTGTGGTTTGATGGGGTAGCCTTGTTTTTGGCTCCCTAGGGGGTGTTGCTGGGGTGGTTTCTTGGGGATCATAGCATTCCCTCTCTTCCTCCTCCTTCCTCTCATCCTGCTCTTCCTCTGTGACACTGGACCCAACAGCACTGTGGTTTATGCCCTAGCCTTGGATCCCACTTGTCTGACCTTCCTGAGAAGTGCAACGTTGCCTGAGGATCTCTTCTCTACACTTTATCTTCCCCATATGGATATGAAGGCCCCTAAAAGTTGTTACTTTTTCCCATCCACACTTGTACTTCCTAAGATGCTTTGTCTCGCTGGTCGTCATGCAATTGTCCATAACCATGTGATCCGTCCTTTTAGGCCCTTCTTTCATCCCGTCTGTTGGAGGGCCTCTGGGCTGTAAATGCAGATTCAACATTTCACACAAGGAACCTAGGGATCACAAATGAAATCTCAAGACAGATGCGCAAAACGTGATATATGTCCCTCCATCACATTATATATTTGAGGCCTCAGAATGAAGCCTTCTGCACGAAACTAAATCCCTTGTTGCTCGGACGATGTTGAAATACGGCCTCTGGTTGAATTAGTGTCACACAAACATTTTTAATAAACTTTAAGGTAAATATAAAATCTGAATTTATGAAATTTGACCCAAGTGACTGGTTTTGTGCTGGAGGGTCAGATATATGTTTACAAATAAGGTATGGTTTAAGTCACAAAATTTGTGTTTGCATTTACAAATGATATAAATTATGTAGATAATGGTGTTTAAATGTACAAATAATGAAGAGACATATCTCTTTCCATAATGTATAAACATGGTAATTCTACCACCTCTGTGTAGCGAGTTTTACTAGTAAGTGATGTTACTGTCAGGTTCCTTTTTCGTAAATTGTGCGTACACTGGCGATTCCAGCGGCGGTAGGAGCTTCCTCTTGACAGTCGTGCGTCATGTACAGTATCTCACTCCATTCTGATTGCTTTCATTTTCAGGATGAAGAAATGGTATATTAGAGTAGCGAGCCCAGCTTGACTCCCTGGGGAACTGTGGCTCATTATCTAAGAAGCTGCTTACACTCCAGTGCTCCGCTCATTACAGAAGGTAGAGCAGAACGAGAGGGAGAACAGGCTGAGGAGCACCACCACAAATGCAATGTGCCTCTGTCGTCAGTTTGTTACTCTTTTTTTTTTTTTTTTACAGATGTGCAAAGTTTATGGAGTGTAATTAAGTACGTGGTCTTTTTTAACCATGTGTTTCTAATTAAATTCTACTTTCCACTGTCAAGTATTTCATACATAAGAGGATGATAATAAATGTCGCCATCAAAATACAAAGAAAATCCTGTGCCCTGTTGAGCCACAACATCCAAAACGTAAAAACCTTTTCATTTCATTTTATAATTAATATTTTTTTCATTATATAATATATTCAATTTTATAATAAATGTTTTTTCATTATATAATAACTTATTCCACTCTTTGTTGGTGTGACATTAAAACTAAAGCAGCTGTTTACGAAACATCCCCAGTGGTTTTTGTCTTGTCTGATTATTAGACATTAGGACTATTTGACATTATAGATATATTTAGTATTCAAATGTTGTTTTAACCTTTTGAGGTAATTTATCTCATCATTTTGAATTTGTATCTCTCTTTTGTAATAAACGTCCAAAATGTAATAACTTTTTCATTTAATTTCATAATAAAATTAGCTGCATTATGTAATAATTTTTTACATTTTGAGAAGATTATTACAAAATGTAACTTTTTTTTATTCTGTATTAAATGTAATAACATGTTTCATTGTGTAATAATAAGAATTCTAAAGCATAGTTTATTTGTTTAATTGGATTTTATTTTAAAGTTAAAGCTAGTTCCATTATTAGTATCAGTGTATTATCCTAGTAGCAGTGTTTAACTTGTACTATCACTACACTATTCAAAGGTTCAATTCACAGAACATTCTGGAAATTCCAGTAGATTTTTTTTTTTAAATTGGAACCAAAACCACATCAACAATATTTCTAAACAACAATGAATGAACCAACACATGCAGGTTTGTGGACAATTTCAAATAATAATGAACCAATGAAAATAAGTTGTACCTTAAACAACGTGTTTGTTTGTTTCCAGAGCTGCTGTGACCACATCATTTATCCACTAACATTCAGTTAAACTAATATTAACTCTAAAGGTTCAAAACAAACAACAACATTTATATTTAATAAATATATCTGTAGATATCATCATGAAATTACATGGACATATACATATAGCTAATGGCTATCAGATACCCATTATCAGATACATCTCCAAATAAAAGTGTTTTATTTTTACTGTATAATTCATTGATTGTTCCATATCTTACCTACTTTATTGAAGTTTGGGGAAATGCTTGTAAAACCTACATTGAAACACTTTTCCTTTTACAGAAAAGAACCATTCCAGTAGTCAATGGAAGTGGATTCAGAGCTCATACAAATCCAATATTCAAACAATTAGAAACACTAAAATTCACTGAATTGGCAGAACTCAGCCTTCTCAAAATAATGTACTATGCTCACCAAAAAATATTACCAGTCAATCTGCAAAATCATTTCAAAAAGAGAGAGAGAGAGTACACATGAATTAAGAGGAGTGGATATATTTGTCAAGCCACAGTTTAGAACAAGGATTAAAGAAAGATGCATTTCAATTCATGGGGTAAATTTATGGAACAATAACAATAGTGAAGCTAAAACATCCAAGTCCATTCACATTTTTAAGAAAACTGTTAAGACATTATTGTTGAAAAGGTACGACAATGAATTGTAGCATTTCTTGTCTTGAAAAAGATCTTTAAAGATACTGTTCATTTAACATCATAATGTTTAGACATGACTGATATGTCGATGGATATATTTTTGTTCATTTATTATTATTATTATTATTATTATTATTATTATTATTATTATTATTATTATTATTATTATTGTTATTATTATGTTGTTGTTGTTTTTGTTGTTGTTTAGAATCATCACCCGAGTATTTATGTCCAGTACAATCAAATCACAATAATTAGCAAATCTGAAAACAACAAAATCAATATCATGTTCCTTTGTTTCTACAGTTCCCATTTAAAAATAGCAGAAAAGATAAGTGACGGCAGTTGGAGGATTCACCCCCCCCCCCCCCCCCCCAATCTGCTGTTCAAAAATGTCTAGACTTTTTATGCACCACACAGTGAATGCCAGCAAAAGCAACTAGTTATGGAATCAGGGTAATGGCTCGCTGACTGGGGGCTATACCCTCTGTCAACTGGCCTAAAATACCCCGCTTTTAATGCACTGCACAAAGTAAAGAAAAGAAAGAAAAAAAAGTTTATTGTATTAACGTAAAGGAAACTTAAAAAGAAAAAAAAGGTGTTCAAGCGTTCAATTTGAATTATGCAAACCTGAACCATCAAATATGGAACAAAAATAACCTGACAAATAATATATAATTATAGAGAACCAAAAATGCTCATTGTGATGATTTTCAGAGTGGGACGTTTGTGTAACTTAATGCATACACTCTTGTTAATTATTTCAAATGTAGAGAGATGAGAGCAATGGATCAATAACATCAAGGAACATTTGTGACTGGAACCATGCATTTCAAACACGTTATTTATTTTTCCGTTTATATATTTTTTGTTTAAGTATGAATGTATGGGTTGTGACTATGGATGGGGGGGGTAGGCAAAAATAAACAACTCTGCTTCAGCCTACTCTTTTTGAGATGTCATTATATAAACATTATAATTTGTACTGTTACAATATATGTAAACTGCTCAAATAAACTCAAACAAACAAACAAACAATGATCCATTTGAGTAAAGGTCAGAGGTCAAGGTCACATTTAGTAGAAAGGTCAATATCACATTATTGGCTCTAATCCATGAACAGGTGAGAAAATACTACTTTACTCATGTGATGAAAGGATCTAACAATCCATGTTAGGGTTAGATCCAGAACCAGACGTATCAATATCAGTATTTGAGGATCAATCCCCATTATTATCACTATGGTTAGGGTTAAATGTCGTGTCTAACAAACTGCTTCTCCTTAGATTCTTCCACCTCTGCAGTGACAGACGTAAGTTCTTAAACAAAACTGACTAATGATCCATTTTTCGTTACGTTTCGTTATGTTTGCTACTTTATGATGGCATCTGGAAAAGTCCCCAGCTCCAATGGAAAATCGATGTTTAAAAGCTGTGGATGATTTTGTGGTTGGCGATAGCGGCTTGGCAGTCCACATCTGCACTGGGAGCTCAGACCTTTCCAGCTTTTCGTGGAGGATATCTCCATAATAGGCTCATTATTCAAGTGTGAGCGCTGGAACATTCCGGCTGAAGTAATGAGCCCCGCACTAGCTGCTGAGTTTCACCTTTTTGCAAGAGGTTGCATGGAGAATGTATCCTGATTAGAAGTGCTGTTGAGCTTTTTTGTAGCCAAATGTAGTCAAGGTTGGTGTCTGTTTTTTTTTTTGTTTGTTTGTTTGTTTTGTTTTGGGTTCTTTTTTTGGGGGGGGGGGGTATTGTTTGATTCATTAAAATTAGGACAAGAGATTGAATAGTGACAGACAGAAGAGCTGCAGATTATAATGTGTTGTAAGTAATGTAACTTAACCATAGTACCTCTGCTATTATTATGTGTAATGATTATACAGTATTACCTCAATTTATGAAATTAATTCATTCCAGAAATGGTTTCATAATCGTAACATGATTTTTTCATAATTGACATGTAAAAGATCTGATTGGTTCCAATTAATAATAATAAAAGTATATACATTTAGTATGAAATATGTGTTAAAAGTAAAATAAAATTATTTATTAAACCAATAAAATGAACCATAGATGTAAATCATTTTCATACCATTGTGCTTGTTTTAATTGTAGTCACTTTGGGTCAAACTTTCACCTTCTGTGTTTGATGACGGAGCAGGAATTATTTTCTTTGGGTCCATGATGAATAACTTGAATTTAATACCTCCTTGGCAGAGATAATAACACATATAAATATATTACTAAAAACTAGTAAAATGTAAAAGTGCACAGTAGAGCGGGCATGACAGCAGTAGAATAATATAAATATAGAAATATATTGCACAGGTGAACATATAAACAGCTACTGCATGGTCAGGTTGAAGGAAGTGCTCAAATATATATTGAATTCATTTGTAATTTTTTAATGACTAGAAATTTGAGTTCCAGTAGTAATACTGTAATCACACTAAAGCCATTTGTATTATAATTTATTCCTTCATTCATGGAGAATGGTTGAGAGAATCAATAAGGACTTAAAGGGATCACCCAAAATAAACATCAGTTTTGCATATTTTTAGATGATTAGGAGACATATACATATAGTTACTGTATAATTACTGTATAGTTATTGTATAATTACTGTATAGTTACTGTATAGTTATTGGAAAGTTACTGTATACAGTTCACATACAGTATACATACAGTACATATGCAGTACACATACAGTACACACTGACAGAAACAATACAGAAAAATACTCACACTAAAAACAAACTCAACTAGTATTCACAGAATGTTTAACCCCGCCCCTATTTTGTGTCAATCTCCAGTTTCTATGACAACCTGTTCTTGAATTTGAGCCAATAATGTGATTTTGACCTTTCTGCTCAATGTCACCATGACCTTTAACCTTTTGCAATATTGATAATTTGGTTATATGTATATATGTATCAGTGTGTGTAATATTATGATAATATATCCAGTATTGATTAAGTTACAGTGTGATATGTCTATGTTTGACACAAACACTGTTACATAAGTTAATTTGGACACATGTCACCTTTGACCTCCAGAGATCTGAAAAACTATTGGTCGTAGGTGATAACACCATGTATTAGAATTGTATAAATGTTCATTCCGCATCGTTTGGTACCAATCTGTAAGTTCTGTGACCCTCTGTTCTGGAGTTAGAACCTATAATTGTCACAGTTCTGTCGTTATGTTTTCTTCTGAATCCATTTCCGGTTCCGGCCTTGACCTCTGCACTCATCTCTTTTGCTACTCACCTTCTCTCCATTCCTCATTAGTCAGGGAAGGTGTTATCCGCTGTAGGAACACACTCAGTTCTTGCTAGAATGTCAACCAGTCAACACACTGTATGTTTAAAGCAAGCAAAAGAAAGCCTTGACTGTGAAACCTGTTTATCTAAGAACCCTAACCCTAATGTTCTATCATAGTAGCCTAGCCGCGTTAGCTCCTCCTAGCATCAGTAAATCTAATGTTCTATCATAGTAGCCTAGCCACACTAGCTCCTCCTAGCATCAGTAAATCTAATGTTCTATCATAGTAGCCTAGCCGCGTTAGCTCCTCCTAGCATCAGTAAATCTAATGTTCTATCATAGTAGCCTAGCCACGTTAGCTCCTCCTAGCATCAGTAGATTTAATGTTCTATCATAGTAGCCTAGCCGTGTTAGCTCCTCCTAGCATCAGTAAATCTAATGTTCTATCATAGTAGCCTAGCCACACTAGCTCCTCCTAGCATCAGTAAATCTAATGTTCTATCATAGTAGCCTAGCCGCGTTAGCTCCTCCTAGCATCAGTAGATTTAATGTTCTATCATAGTAGCCTAGCCGCGTTAGCTCCTCCTAGCATCAGTAAATCTAATGTTCTATCATAGTAGCCTAGCCACACTAGCTCCTCCTAGCATCAGTAAATCTAATGTTCTATCATAGTAGCCTAGCCACGTTAGCTCCTCCTAGTATCAGTAAATCTAATGTTCTATCATAGTAGCCTAGCCACGTTAGCTCCTCCTAGCATCAGTAGATTTAATGTTCTATCATAGTAGCCTAGCCGTGTTAGCTCCTCCTAGCATCAGTAAATCTAATGTTCTATCGTAGTAGCCTAGCCACACTAGCTCCTCCTAGCATCAGTAAATCTAATGTTCTATCATAGTAGCCTAGCCGTGTTAGCTCCTCCTAGCATCAGTAAATCTAATGTTCTACCGTAGTAGCCTAACTGCGTTAGCTCCTCCTAGCATCAGTAGATTTAATGTTCTATCATAGTAGCCTAGCTGCGTTAGCTCCTCCTAGCATCAGTAAATCTAATGTTCTATCATAGTAGCCTAGCCGCGTTAGCTCCTCCTAGCATCAGTAAATCTAATGTTCTATCATAGTAGCCTAGCCGCGTTAGCTCCTCCTAGCATCAGTAAATCTAATGTTCTATCATAGTAGCCTAGCCACACTAGCTCCTCCTAGCATCAGTAAATCTAATGTTCTATCGTAGTAGCCTAGCCACACTAGCTCCTCCTAGCATCAGTAAATCTAATGTTCTTTCATAGTAGCCTAGCCGTGTTAGCTCCTCCTAGCATCAGTAAATCTAATGTTCTACCGTAGTAGCTTTGCTGCGTTAGCTCCTCCTAGCATCAGTAGATTTAATGTTCTATCATAGTAGCCTAGCCGTGTTAGCTCCTCCTAGCATCAGTAAATCTAATGTTCTACCGTAGTAGCCTAGCTGCGTTAGCTCCTCCTAGCATCGGTAGATTTAATGTTCTATCATAGTAGCCTAGCTGCGTTAGCTCCTCCTAGCATCAGTAAATCTAATGTTCTATCATAGTAGCCTAGCCGCGTTAGCTCCTCGTAGTGTCAGTAAATCTAATGTTCTATCATAGTAGCCTAGCTGCGTTAGCTCCTCCTAGCATCAGTAAATCTAATGTTCTATCATAGTAGCCTAGCTGCGTTAGCTCCTCCTAGCATCAGTAGATTTAATGTTCTATCATAGTAGCCTAGCTGCGTTAGCTCCTCCTAGCATCAGTAAATCTAATGTTCTATCATAGTAGCCTAGCCGCGTTAGCTCCTCGTAGCGTCAGTAAATCTAATGTTCTATCATAGTAGCCTAGCTGCGTTAGCTCCTCCTAGCATCAGTAAATCTAATGTTCTATCATAGTACTAGCCACACTAGACACACACACACAGTTTCACTTCAGTTTAACTTTAGTTTAACCATTCACTTACATGTTTCTATGGTCGTTAACATTCACTTACATGTTTCTATGGTCGTTAACATTCATTTACATGTTTCTATGGTCATTAACATTCATTTACATGTTTCTATGGTCGTTAACATTCATTTACATGTTTCTATGGTCGTTAACATTCATTTACATGTTTCTATGGTCGTTAACATTCATTTACATGTTTCTATGGTTGTTAACATTCATTTACATGTTTCTATGGTCGTTAACATTCATTTACATGTTTCTATGGTCGTTAACATTCATTTACATGTTTCTATGGTCGTTAACATTCATTTACATGTTTCTATGGTCGTTAACATTCATTTACATGTTTCTATGGTCGTTAACATTCATTTACATGTTTCTATGGTCGTTAACGTTCACTTTACTATATTTACTTCAGGTCAAAATTGGATAAAATAGGAAATGGTCATTATCTGGTTTATCTATTATTTATTTAAACACATTTAAACAGTTTTTTTTATTTTCATTTTGTAAACAAATAATGAAGAAATGAGTTTTTATTTTCCTTATTATTTTAGGTTTTATTGACCCACAGACTGTGTTGTGGGTAAATAACGGTCACGTATGCTAGGATCCTGTTTGTAGACTTCAGCTCTGTGTTCAACACCATCCGTCCTGCTCTGCTACAGGATAAGTTGTTCCAGCTCAGTGACTCCCTCTGCAGGTGGATCAGTATGTGCGTCTGGGAAAGACTGTCTCTGACTGTCAGCATCAGCACTGGATCCCCCCAGGGCTGCGTACTCTCCCCTCTGCTCTTCTCTCTGTACACAAACTGCTGCAGCTCAAGCCACCAGTCTGTCAAGCTGATCAAGTTTGCAGACGACACCACCCTCATCGGGCTCATCTCCAACGGCGATGAGTCTGCTTATAGGAGAGAGGTGTCCCGGCTGGTGTCCTGGTGCAACCACAACAACCTGCAGCTGAACGCTCAGAAGACTGTGGAGATGATTGTGGACTTCAGGAAAGTCACAGCCCCTCTGCCCCCCCCTTGCTCTCATAGATTTCCCCATCACCACTGTGGACCCCTTCCGCTTCCTCGGCACCACCATCACCCAGGACCTTAAGTGGGAGACGACAATCAGCTCCCTCATCAAGGAGGCCCAGCAGAGGATGTTCTTCCTGAGGAAGCTCAAGTTGCGCTCCACGATGTTGGTGCAGTTTTACACGGCCATCATCAAGTCCATCCTCACCACCTCCATCACCGTGTGGTACCCTGGAGCCAGAGACCCAGGGACAGGCTGAGGCTGCAGCGAGTTGCGTGCGCTGCTGAGAAGGTGATTGGCTGCCGACTCCCATCCATCCAGGACCTCTACATCTCCAGGACCAGGAGGCGTGCAGGTCAGATCATGGCCGATCCTTCTCACCCTGGACATGCCCTGTTTTCCCCCCTCCCCTCAGGCAGGAGACTACGGTCCATTTGGACCAAAACCTCCCGCTCCATGACCAGTTTCTTCCCCTTGGCCACCAGGCTGCTGAACACCAAGGGACTTGATCAGACTCTCCAGCACTAAGTACAGCAGCCAACACTGGACACATGACCAACATAAAACCTCTGTGTCTTTTGCACTGACTCTCACTCTCTCATAAAATTGCACATTACCCTCACAGAATTGCACATTACATATTTTACTATATTTATTTTTTATCTTATTCTATCTTTTGTGCATGCTTAGCATTTAAATGTTTTTATTGATATACTATATGTTGAATGTTGCAGCGCTACAGCGAGACACATTCCTAGTTAGTATATTACATGTGTACTATACGAACAATGGCAATAAAGCTCTTTCAGATTCTCATTGTGATTCATTTTTGTAACTTTAGTTTCACTTTCATTTCCTGCAGGTGCCTGCATTGGTCACAGAGGAGCTCATAGAATCATTCCACTTTAAAGTATGTGGACGTTAGCATATCTTCAAACAAAAGGTTATCAACATTATTCTGCATGTGTCCATATTTGAGTGTTTTATCTGCAGCTTTCATTTCCTCACATCTGATGATGAATGGTGTGGTTTTACCCTCAGACTTCTGAACCTGCAACACGCTGGATATCACATCAAAACAAACAAAACATCAACGCACTATCAACTCTACCAGGAATTGGACCGTCGGGTACATGCATCATTCTATTTTCAGACAGAACAAATAAAACTGAGCCTCCAGGGACGAACAAGTAGGAAATGTTTGAAAAGCTCTGCTGACTTTCTCCACAGACGGACTATTGTTGTGAACACACGTCATTAACTGTGTCCATCCTGTACTTCCTGTGTGTTTGTCTGGACACTAATGGACAGCACCGTGGGACATTATTGTTGGTTGTATTCATGACTTCTGACTTATACAAAAAACTTTGGTAAAAAATGTGGCGTGCACCACTGTAAATACACCAAATATGTTGACGGTAAAATGTACAAACTGATCTGGAAAGCTGTGCTGTCTATCAGGGTTGACCGGTCACAAATATCCATCTGAAATGAATGGGGCCATGTTTACGTGGCTCTAACTCCCAAATGATGCATCATAGGGAGTTAGATAAGAAAAATAAGATCAGATTTTATTAACAAGTAAAGCAGAAATAATTTAAAAAAGGCAATAGTTTAGTCAGACAATTTTTATCCTGAAAAGAAAAAAGGAACAAAAATAAATAAAGTGTCCGTAAATGTCCTCATTTACTGTGTTCCTGTTTCTACTTAGTTTTCTGTCACTTCTCTGCTCTTTCATCCTGCTCCACTTTTCTACCTCAGTTTATTTCCTCTCACCTACAGTTCTGTGTCTGGTCGTTAACGGGATAGTTTGGTATTTTTCACAAACACTCGCTCACTTTTAAAGGCTTTATTTTCAGATACTTTTGAAATGGAATATTTTTGATAATTTTTCTTAATTTTACTGAATATTTTTTCTGTTATTAATCCTAAAAATATGTGTCAAATTTGCATTAGTTGTAAAACATACATCTATTTCATTTCAGCAGTGATCCTCAGATCCAACAAACTGTGGATGACAGAAAACATCTACACATGATCAGAGATTACAGCCAGGTTTTAACAAGATGATTTCACATTAAAAACAAATGCATTTACACAAACCTGCCTGCCCCCTGACACCGTATTAGAACCAAAAAACTCAACTGCTGTTTTCATTTAACATGAGGTTTGATGTGGACTATTTAAAAATGTACCCATCGTGGCAGATTCAGGAGCAAAGATGACTTATTTACAGGTATCATCATAAAACCCTGCAGATATTTTTTTTTAGCTTGGTGCTGTGAACCATCACCAACTAATTAACCTTTAGAACCTTTTCCATGAAGAAAAAAATACTCTTCCCAGTGCTATTTCTGTAGAAAAAAAATACATCTAAAGATATAATTGTGTTCTGAAAAGTATGTGAAATGAAAATTAAAACTCTACATCTGACTGAAATCATTAAGAAAAAAAAATGAAATGGATGCAACATGTACTGATGTACTACTAAATAAGCAGCATGTTTTTACTTCTGCCTGTTGCTATGACGAATCCTTAAGATGTGAGGCTTATGAAGATATGATATTCATTTTCACTGACATTTTGTGACACGTCATAGATTAAGAACTAATCCAAAACATACTCATTCCACAGTAAATTAAACTCTAAGTTAAGCTCTCTAATAAATCCATTCCATTTGAATTATACTTTATTTCCACAATGACCTTTCTGTTCTTTTTTCCACCGTTGTTTCATTTTTTTTTTTTGGAACTGGTCAGCTGATATGTCTGTCTGTGTGTCAGCAGGAGTACGCAAAATGTTCTGAACAGATGTTGATGAAACTTTCAGGAATGATAGATAATGGATCAAGGAGGAACCCACTAGATTTTGAGCAATGAAGGTCAAAGGTCAAGGTCACACCAAAGTCCATCAACTGAAATACATCAGTGGTAACTTGGAAGCAAAAAGCACCAACTCTTTTTAGTGAACCGAGCCAAAAGAGCCGTTTCTCTAAAAAGAACTGGAACTCCCATCACTACTTGATTGACATTGACCTTTCTGTGTCCATGTAGAAGATGTGGGCTCCTCTGCTGGAACTGCACCAGCAACCTTTGGAATCTAGGAGAATTTCCCAAAGGGGATTAGTGAAATATTACATGACCATCACCATGACAGTACCATCACCATGACAGTACCATCATCATGACAGTACCATCATCATGACAGTACCATCATCATGACAGTACCATCATCATGACTGTACCATCATCATGACAGTACCATCATCATGACTGTACCATCATCATGACTGTACCATCATCATGACTGTACCATCACCATGACAGTACCATCATCATGACAGTACCAACATAATCACAGTACCATCACCATGACAGTACCATCATCATCATGACAGTACCATCACCATGACAGTACCATCATCATCACAGTACCATCACCATGACAGTACCATCATCATGGTAGTACCATCATCATAGCAGTACCATCATTATGGTAGTACCATCATCATGACAGTACCATCATCATGGTAGTACCATCATCATGGTAGTACCATCATCATGACAGTACCATCATCATGGTAGTACCATCATCATGACAGTACCATCATCATAGCAGTACCATCATTATGGTAGTACCATCATCATGACAGTACCATCATTATGGTAGTTCCATCATGGCAGTACCATCATCATAGCAGTACCATCATTATGGTAGTACCATCATCATGGTAGTACCATCATCATGGTAGTACCATCATGGCAGTACCATCATCATAGCAGTACCATCATTATGGTAGTTCCATCATGGCAGTACCATCATCATGGTAGTACCATCACGGTGGAGAGGAGGATGCAGACCAAGACCAAGGATATCATGGGAAATACCACCCATCCCCTTCTCTTAACTTAACTTCTTACCTGATGAAGGCACTGGAGAGGATCATCCTGAACCATCTCCGCCCCCGGTGAGCCCAAACATGGACCCCTTGCAGTTTGCTTATCAGCCTGGGATTGGGACGGATGATCCCGTCCTGCTGCAGAGATCCTTGTCTCACCTGGAGGTCTCCGGAAATACGGTCCGGATCACATTCCTTGCTTCTCCAGCGCCTTCAACACAATACAACCCTCAGATGGAGAGAGCGGGGGTCAGTGACCAGCTGGCTGCATGGACCATGGACTACCTGACAGACAGACCACAGTATGTGAAGCTACAGGACTGTGAGTCTGACGTGGTGGTCTGCAACACAGGAGCCCCCCAGGGTACAGTTCTCTCACCTTTCCTCTTCACCCTCTGTACATCAGACTTCCACTACTCCACAGACAGTGTCCATCTCTAGAAGTTCTCTGATGACACTGCCATCGTAGGATGTGTGTCAGAGGGGAACGACTGTGAGTACCGGAAGGTCATCAAGGACTTTGTCTGCTGGAGTGAACAGAACCACCTTCGACTGAACGGCAGCAAGACAAAGGAGATGGTTATCAACTTCCATAAGAATCCATCAGACTCTTCACCACTGAACATCCAGGGACTTGACATTGAGAGAGTGAGGACCTATAAGTACCTGGGTGTTCACCTCAATAACCAACTGGACTAAACAGACAACACTGACTCTCTTTATAAGAAGGCTCGGAGGCATCTACATCTGCTGAGGAGACTTGCATCGTTTGGTGTGAGGAGGACCTTCTATGACACTGTTGTGTCATCGGTGGTCTTCTACGCAGTGGTGTGCTGGGCGGGGGGTGCTCTGAGTGTGACAAGAACAGATTGAACAGGCTGATAAGAAGGGCCAGCTCGGTCTGTGGCTGCCCCTTGGACTCCATGGTGGTGGTGAGAGAGAGGAGGACTGTGGTCAAAATATCATCCATCATGGAAACCTCCTCCCACCCTCTGCACTAAACTGTGACTGCATTAAAAAGCTCCTTCAGCATCAGACTGGTTCAGCCTCAGTGTAGGAAGGAACGTGTTCGTAGGTCATTCATCCCTACAGCAGTCACACTGTACAATACCTCAGTTTAAATCAACCAATCTACCTCACTATATCACTACTGCACTTACTACAATACATGTGCAATTATTATTATTATTATTACTATTTTATTATTATTGTTATTTATTTAATTTTCTGTGTGTTTTGTATCGAGTTTGCACTATTTTTCCGCTGTTTCTGGAGTTGCTGTAACAGTGAACTTTCCCCACTGTGGGATCAATAAAGGTTATCTTATCTTACCTTACCTCACCTTGCCCTACCTTACCTTACCTTACCTTACCTTACCCTACCTTACCTTACCTTACCTTACCCTACCTTACCTTACCTTACCTTACCCTACCTTACCTTACCTTACCCTACCTTACCTTACCTTACCCTACCCTACCTTACCTTACCTTACCTTACCTTACCTTACCTTACCTTACCTTACCCTACCTTACCCTACCTTACCTTACCTTACCCTACCCTACCTTACCTTACCTTACCTTACCTTACCTTACCCTACCTTACCTTACCCTACCTTACCTTACCCTACCTTACCTTACCTTACCTTACCTTACCTTACCCTACCTTACCTTACCCTACCCTACCTTACCTTACCTTACCCTACCTTACCTTACCTTACCTTACCTTACCCTACCTTACCTTACCTTACCCTACCTTACCTTACCTTACCTTACCTTACCCTACCTTACCTTACCTTACCTTACCTTACCTTACCCTACCTTACCTTACCTTACCTTACCTTACCTTACCTTACCTTACCCTACCCTACCTTACCTTACCTTACCTTACCTTACCCTGATGGTGCAGCGCAGCAGCCACAGTGGGCGGCTCACGGTGCTGTGCTGGAGGACTGAGCGTCACAGGAGGTTTTTTGTCCCTACAGCCATCAGGTTTTTTAACAACACAGTCATGGACAGGGGTCGCTGACCAGACTCTCGCGCCAGCTCCAACCACTGACCATGAAGTTTTAAGTTGTTTTTATGCCATTTTAAGCTGATTTTTATTCATTTTATTTTAAGCACTTTAGCTCACTTTTATCCATAACGTTTTTATGTATTTATTTATTGATTCAACTATTGTATGATGTGATGTGGGCTATGTGACAACTGAATTTACCTGAGGGGATGAATAAAGTATCTGTCTGTCTGTCTGTCTGTCATGGCAGTACCATCATCAGAGCAGTACCTGAACACAGTAAAGGTACAGAAGTACCAGCTCTGTACCCATCTCCACTCTCAGTCTCACTTCTTTTCCAGTTTTTCTAATTTGTCGATGTGCATTTGGATGAAGTGAACACGTTTCTCCTGCAGCGCCTGGAGCCCCGCCCTCTGGAAAGACCGGTGCTTCAGCGCCTCCTCACTGTTCTACAGTAGATCCAGCACCTTGTGTGTCACAGCCCGACAGTTACCGATGATGAACGAACCCATCCTCTGTCTTTCTTTTTTTCTCTCTTTCCGTCTAAACTAAGACAGCAGTACAGAGTTATTATGTAACCACGCCGTCTCTTCAGCCAATCAGCCGTTCTGATTAAAACACCGCCCTTTCAGTTCAGTTCCATTTATTTCAAGCTCACAAAATCATCAAGACATCAATCAATGTGATCAACTCTTTTTTGCACTTGAAAAGGAGTGGGAAGAAGTAAAACTTATAAATGTTTACAAACTAATAATCTAATAGATCAGGGGTGTCCTCCAGGGACAGTGTCCTACATGTTTGACATGTTTCCATCTTCCATCACACCTGGAAGATATGACATCATTATTAGTCTTGTGCAGATCTGTCACAGGACAGGACTGGTATTTCTCCTACTGTTGCGTCTTCGTATAAACAGAATTTCCTCCTGAATACACTCATCTAAACACAGATGAAAAAACTGAAGACAAAACAACACTTTTGCGTCTTCTGATTTATTGTCACCATATAAATGTAGCTTTAGTTTTGTTCATAGAAAATGTGTCAAGAAGCCATTAATTTAGAAAAAGGCTAAATTCTAACTGCTAGGACCACCATCAGTACTCGTTCTCTATTTTAGTCATTTTTCTTTGTTTTTTCGTTACAAATGCAGAGCCAGTGTCATGCTTCTGTCAGTGTTCCCCAGGGCAGCTGTGGCTACATATGTAGTTTACCACCACCAGAGGGAGCATGTGAGAGTGAATGAATGATGGGTCACTAATATGAAGCGCTTTCAGTGGCCACAAAAGTACTATATTAATCCAATCCATTATTATCAATCCACGTTGAATGTGCAACAAACAAAACAACTGCACTCTGTCCCTACCAATGAAATCAAGGAAAATAAATCTATCAATCAAAACTAAAATACATGTACATGAAAAACAAACAAACTAGTATTCAGAGAATGCCTAATCTCGCTCCTATTTTGTGTTAATCTCCAGTTTCTATGACAACCTGTTCTTGAATTAGAGCCAATAATGTGATTTTGACCTTTCTGTTAAATGTGATCTTGACCTTTGACCTTTTTCAATATTGATATATGTGTCAGTGTGTGTAATATTATGATAATATATCCAGTATTGATTAAGTTATAGCATGATGGAATGGATCATTACATCTGATGCTCATGTCATTTCTTGGTGACATCTACAGTATTCATTGAGTTACAGAATTATATGTCTCTGTTAAAGAAGTACACAAATGTAGTATTTTTAATTAACAGTTTTTCAGTTGTTATAACTGTTGTATAAAATTTGACATTGTCATAATGTGTAATGGTCATTTTGTAAGGGATAATGTATTGTCCACGCATTACTATATTATTTTTAAAATATTTTTCCGATAGTCACATGTGGTCAATCCATTATCCCACTTATTCTACGGTTATTACAGTTTATTACTGCTACTACTCTAACAGATTGGATAAAATAGCCATTACAATGTAGACAAAATTTACTTTAAAAGTGGCTGAACTACCTGCGGAGTGATATGGTAACGTGAATCTGAAGTGACAAAACTCGTTGCAATTGGCAGCGGGCGGTTATTGAAAAGAAATCCGCCCGCAGAACGCTGGGAATGTCCATTCAAAGTGAATGGGAGCTGTCGGAACATTCTAGAGCAGTGGCCTCAAACATGTGGCCTGGGGGCCAAATGCAGCCCATTGGATGAAGAGCATATTAAATGACTCCATATTTTCTTTTCATTTTTTGCTTTGCCTATAAATTATCAAATTTTTGTCATTAATTGACTGCAAAAAATTACCTTAAATTATGAAAATATTTACATTTCCAAACTATCCCGTAACAATAAAATGTGAATAATGTGAAATGATTAAAGAAAATTACACCAAATTTGTACCATTTTCAGCTTCTGTTACTAAGAGTTTAGTGTCTCTGTAGAAGTGCTCTATAATAAAACACATGGTGAAATGATTAACTGAGGCAGAATATTGTTACATCTGTCCTTTATGAAATGTAACATTTTTGCATTTGGATGATTTATGTGTGAAGTATTTTCATAATTTAATGAGGTTTTTGTGCACTAAAACAATGACAAAAATGTGGAGTTATGATTATTTATAGTTTATTATGTTTTCATTTTACTGGTCCGGCCCACTGGAAATCAAATCAGGCTGAATGTTGCCCCTGAAGGAAATGAGTTTGAGACCCCTGTTCTAGAGGGACGAAGAATAACGACACAACTACAGCAGCGGACATGTTAGTTTAGTTGTGGTTAAAGCTGTGGTTTTTGGTTAAATAACAACTGGTGGAGTGAACTGATGACGAAGGTGAGTGATGAAGGGGTGTCCCAGTTCAAGCCCCGCCCCTTATAGAGACGTTTGAAGGAGGAAGATGTGAAATAGATTCAACCTTAGTAAGTACAGAAAATGTACTGTGTGTAAATGTACTGATGACAGTATGAATGTTGGAACACAGGGTTAGGGTTAAGGTAAGGGTTATGGTTAAGGTAAGGGTAAGGGTAAGGGTTAAGGTAAGGGTTAAGGTAAGGGTTAGGGTTAAGGTAAGGGTTATGGTTAAGGTAAGGGTAAGGGTAAGGCCAGCCTTCAGATGTTCAGCGCTGGCACATCACCACTTTACTGTCTTAAAAAGATCTCAGAGCGTAGAGCAGAGGGAGGAACATTTACTTATTCTGTTTGCAGTGAAGGGGGTGGGCTCTGTGCGCTGGCTGCCTTTGATTGTAATCCTATCTAGGGCAGCACAACACACTGGAGACTTCATTCCCTGAATCTTGGTTTGCATGGATAAACAGGAGATGAGGTCCAATGTGGAATGTTTTCTGCCTTTCAGCCCTTTTTTCCTAAGTGTTGCTGTGCATCCTGCTAAAACTTCACACAGATGAAAGTTCTATTTTCATTGTTTTCTTGTTGTTGTTGTTGTTGTTGTTGTTGCTGTGGGGTAGAATGTAAAGCACTACTGAACTTCTACTGAGACTAATTCACCAAGGAATGGAAATGTAACATGGTGCACTTTGTTTATACAGAAACTAACGTATCAAGGCAAAGGCAACAACAAAAAACATTCATTGTCATCGTTCAAAGATAATGTCGGTGGCACAGTTTATTCAGAAGAACTATAATGTATTGTTTGAAAATGGCTTGATGACATTTTCTTTGGTTTGGTTTATTTTTTTTATTTCTTTATTTTTGGTTTGGTTTAAATAAAATGAAAATGTAAACTATTATTTGATAACAATTAAGGTTATGACTTTATTATTCCACCCCCTGAAGAGGAGACAAGGGCTATGGTTTGTTAATGGTCAGGGGCGGGGCCAAGGCCACCCCTAACCAAAGGGTGAGTGGTTCCATTCCTGCTCTGTGCCCGTCTGTCCAATGTGTCCTTGGGCAAAGACACTTCACCATCCTGCCTGCAGTGTCACTCACACTGGTGTATGAATGTTTGGTGGTGGTGGGAGGGGCCATAGGTGGTGGGAGGGGCCTGCAGTGTCATTCACACTGTTGGTGGTCAGAGGGACTGTAGACACAAAATGTCTGCCACACTTCTGTCAGTCTGTCCCAGGACAAGTATGGATATGTATGTCGTTTACCAGCACCAGAGGGAGCATGTGAGAGTGAATGAATAATGGGTCACTAATGTGAAGTGCTTTGGGTGCCTTGAAAAGTGCTATAGAAATATAATCTATTATTATTATTAACTTTGCAAATCAGAGACAAATAAATAAATAAATAAATAAATAAAGGACATGTACATGAAAAGCTCAAAGAAAACATGTCTTTATTTTCACATTTGAAGAAGAGTGTGAAGAAGCCAAACGTATTTAATCCCATACCTTTATTTACTAAACAATCTGTAGTTTAATTTTAACAGATTTGTCGTCTTCACAAACATATTCATATAAACATATTTTAACACATGGAAAAGTATTTTTTTAATGAATACATACTGACAAAGACATACTTAAAGGAAACACTGAATAAATATCCAAAGAAATAAAATAACCAGACAGACAAATTAATGGAATAAGACAAATATAACAAAAACAACAATAAATAAATCCACACCTATATACCAAACTAATAAAACATTTGTTTGTTTGTTTGTTTGTTTGAGTTTATTTGAGCAGATTACATATATTGTAACAGTACAAGTTATAGTGTTTATATAATGACATCTCAAAAGGAGTAGGCTGAAGCAGAGTTGCTTATTTTTGCCTACCCCCCCATTCCATAGTCACAACCCATACAGTCATACTTAAACAAAAAAAATATATAAACGAAAAAATAACTTATTTGAAATGCATGGTTCCAGTCACAAATGTTCCTTGATCCGATTGATTCATTGCTCTCATCTCTCTACATTTTAAACAATTAACAAGAGTGTATGTTTTAAATTACACAAACTTCCCACTCTGACAATCATCACAATGAGCAGATGGTTTTTGGTTCTCTATAATTATATATTATTTATCAGTTTGTTTGTTTTTTTTTTGTTCCATATTTGATGGTTCAAGTTTACATAATTCAATTTGAACACTTGAACACCCTTTTTTTTTTTTTCCTTCTCCCCTCCTTTCCTTTTAAATTTCCTTTACGTCAATACAATAACCATTTTTTTTTCTCCTTCTTTGCATGATGGAGATATGAGGTTTGTTTTCTTTACTTTGTGCAGTGCATTAAAAAACGGGGTATTTTAGGCCAGTTGACAGAGGGTAATAGCCCCCAGTCAGTGCACCGTTACCCTGATTCCATAACTAGCTGCTTTACTGTCAGTTTGGTGTCATTCACTGTGTGGTGAATAAAAGTCAAGACATTTTTGAACAGCAGATTGGGGGGGGGGTGAATCCTCCAACTGCCGTCCCTTGTCTTTTCTGATGTTTTTAAATGAAAACTGTAAAGACAAAGGAACATGATATTGAGGTCATTGTTTTCAGATTTGCTAATTATTGTGATTTGATTTTACTGGACATAAACACTCGGGTGATGATTTCAAAGAACAACAACAACATAATAATAACAATAATAATAATAATAATAAATTAATGAAAATATATCCATCGACATATCAGTCATGTCTAAACATTATGATGTTAAATGAACAGTATCTTTAAAGATCTTTTTCAAGACAAGAAATGCTACAATTCATTGTCGTACCTTTTCAACAATAATGTCTTAACAGTTTTCTTAAAAATGTGAATGGACTTGGATGTTTTAGCTTCACTATCGTTATTGTTCCATAAATTTACCCCATGAATTGAAATGCATCTTTCTTTAATCCTTGTTCTAAACTGTGGCTTGACAAATATATCCACTCCTCTTAATTCATGTGTACTCTCTCTCTCTTTTTGAAATGATTTTGGTAATATTTTGTGAGCATAGTACATTATTTTGAGAAGGCTGAGTTCTGCCAATTCAGTGAATTTTAGTGTTTCTAATTGTTTGAATATTGTATTAGTATGAGCTCTGAATCCACTTCCATTGACTACTGGAATGGTTCTTTTCTGTAAAAGGAAAAGTGTTTCAGTGTAGGTTTTACAAGCATTTCCCCAAACTTCAATAAAGTAGGTAAGATATGGAACAATCAATGAATTATACAGTAAAAATAAAGCACTTTTATTTAAAGATTCTTTAACTGTAATACAGCAACAGTTTGAGCTACTTTAGTTTTAACCTGGTCTATGTGACATTTCCATGTTAAATTTTCATCAATCATAATCCCCAAAAACTTAATTTCATGAGTCCTTTTAATCTCTGATCCCTGTACTGACAAGTTCACATCAATATCATTCTTTTTACAACTAAAAATCATATATTTTGTTTTACTAATATTCAATGATAATTTGTTTGCATGAAACCACATTATAATTTTTTGAATCTCATTTTGAACAGTTTGTAAAACGGTATTTACATTTTTTTCCAGAATAGAATAAGGTAGTGTCGTCTGCAAACAAGATACATTTCAATAAGTTGGAAACAGACACAACGTCATTTATGTACAGGATAAAAAGTACTGGTCCAAGGACTGAGCCTTGAGGAACACCACAAGTTACTCTCTTCTTTTTAGATTGCACGTTATTGATTTCAACAAATTGATTTCTGTTATGTAAATAGCTTGTAACCCATTTATGTGCTACACCTCTGATACCATATCTATGTAGTTTTTGTAATAATATTCTGTGGTCTAGAGTGTCTAAAGCCTTTTGGAGGTCTACAAATACACTAACAAGAAAATATTTATTATCCATTGCATGAGTAATTTCTTCAGCAAACTCCATGATTGCAGTTGCAGTTGAATGCTTTGATCTAAAACCATGTTGGCAGTTACTCAGAATGGCATGTCTATCAATAAATTTATGTAATCGATTTACAAATATTTTTTCTAGAATCTTAGAAAACTGAGGCAATAGTGATATAGGTCTGTAGTTGGAGACATCGTTTTTATTTGATTTTTTAAAAAGGGAAATAACTTTAGCTACTTTAATTTGGTCGGGAAATTCCCCGGTTGTAAGTGACAAGTTGCAGATATGTAAAAAAAAAAGTTCAACAATAACATCTATGGTTTGTTTTATTAGAGTCATATTCAAATCTAAATAATCATTGGATGTCTTATTTGGAAACTTTTGTACGATAGACAAGATTTCACTGGCTTGAACGGCCTTTAAAAAAATACTGTTTATATTATTTGCTATTATTCCTTCATCAATATTTTGAGTTGGGATGTTTTGTGTGAGGCGTGGTCCAATAAAGAAATCATTAAATTAATTTGCTATTTCCTTCTTCCCATATATATCAACATTGTTCTTTGTAATATAGTTAGTATATTAGATTTTATTTTCCTTTGTGTAAAACTGAGTTCATCACTTCCCATGTGTTTTTAGTACTGTTTTGACTTTTATCTAATAACATGGTGTAATGATCCCTTTTTTGTCTTCTTATCATTGATACTAGTTTATTTTTGTAATTTTTATACCTTTCCTCAGCGTCTTTAGTTCTAAGTTTGAGGAACAATTTGTACAAATAATTTTTCTTTTTACATGCATTGATTAAACCTTTTGTCAACCATTGGGAGTTTGGCTTATTTTTCTTTTTGACACGAGACCAAATTTCCCTTTTTTTTACAGTTTTTATCGTATAATTTAATAAATGTTTCTATAAAATAGTTGTATGTTGTGTTTATATCATTTGTATATACCTGATCCCAGGCTTGTCTTCTAAGATCTTCCCTGAAGGCCTCTATAGCCTTAGCTGATCTGTCTCTTATTGTTATTAAACATTTTTCTGTCACATTATTTAAACACAGGTCTTCATACAATACAAAAACTGGGAGATGATCACTTAAGTCTGTTATGAAAATTCCACTAATTATTCCACCATGTATGTTTGTAAATATGTTGTCAATGACTGTAGCACGATGCAAAGTTATTCTTGTTGGGTTAGTGATCATTGGACATAGTCCTACCGTTTACATGTGATTTTTAAAGTCATTTGTTGTTTCTGGGTTTCCAATATTAATGTTGAAATCGCCACATAAAAAGATTGGCTTTTTACCGTTGTCAAACATCAAAATTATTTTTTCTGTAAACAATTTAACATTACACCCAGGAGGTCTATATATACTGCTGATTAAAATATTCTTACATTTGTTCATAATTATTTCAACAGTTAGTATTTCAAGTACGTCAGGTATAATTATAGTTTTTTGCTCAACGATTTTACAGTTTAAGTTCGCGTCTATGTAGAGGGCGACACCCCCTCCTCTTTTTCCAATCCTATTTAGAGAAAACATGTTGTAGCCTTCAATATTTACTGTGTTATTGTCCGTGTTCTTTAACCAGGTTTCTGTTATTGCAATAACTTTCAAGTTTTTTTTCAGGGTACAAAGAAAATCTATAATTTTTTCAAATTTACGATTCAAACTTTGTTTGAAGTTTGATCTGATATCTTTTCTGCTTGAATATTGAATTGCTGTGGAGTAAAATAATGTCTTTGTCCAGGTGTAAGAATATCACATACAACATTATTATCTAGTTCATAAATGTTATCATTGATGTTGACAGACATGATGGTATAAGTATGGAATATGGATAGAGCTATAGAATAGTAGATGCACTTCTATTAGAATTTATCCAGATCATCCAAGTTTCTCACCACTAACACTCTGGCTTCTTCTGGCGTTCCGTTTAGTTTAATAAATATTTTACAATTTGATACCCAGGTCTGTTGAATTTTTCCTTGTTTTTTAAGTTGTCTTGCTTTTCTAGCTATGTCTGCATTTCTTTTTGTTAAGTATTCATTTATATAAACATTAGTACCTTTAAGTTTGCGTCCTTGTTTCAATAGTGAATTCTTTTTTTTCCGGTTTATGAATCTCAAAATGACAGCAGGTGGCCTCTGGTTTCTTGCAGGGAGTGGATGTCACGCTTCTATGTCTTGTAGATCGAATTCAACCCCTTTGCTCTTAAAGTAGGCTGCAACTTGTTGCTCCACTGACAGCACGTCCAGCTCGCTCTCTTCGCCGTTGCTGGTGTCCCTGGACACCGCTTGCACGTAGGAGCGTGGCCTGACATTAATGCCAGCGACTACCACCTCATTTATTCGGCTGTATTGTTCCAATTCGTCCACTCTCTGCTCAAGCTGGGTGATGCGTTGGTCTTTCTCAGCGTTTTGGAGGTGCAGTTGTTTAACCTCCTCAAGCAGCATAAGGAGTTTCTCCTGCTGCGTCCTGACAGCTGTCACATCCTCGCTTAAGGAGTTAAGATATGTTTTTATTTCTTCGAGCTACTCCTGTGTCTTAGACTTAGACTTAGACTTCCTTTATTGTCATTGTTACAATAAACATGTTTACAGAACAACGAAATTGTATTTCCGGTTCTTCCTTAAGGTGCACTTCAAATTTAAATATTAGATAAGTAGACATTGTAAAAATAAATTAAATACTAGATAAAAAGTAAACATTGTAGAATACAAATGTACAGTATATAAACATTGAGGTAGACTTGTTCAGTGCGGTATACGTAGTATACAAGTAGTCACATTTGCCGGGGTACAGGTGTGTTCAGGGCAGTTATTGCTCTGGGGTAAAAACTGTCTCTGAGTCTGTTGGTGCTGCTGCTCATGGCTCTGTACCGTCTGCCTGAGCGCATGAGTGTAAAGTGGCAGTGTCCTGGGTGGGAGGGGTCTTGTAGGATGCTGTGGGCCTTCTTCAGGCAGCGGGTGTTGTAAAGTTCAGTCGGGGGGGGAGGGGGCATCCGATGATCTTCTGGGCGGTGTTGACGACCCTCTGGAGAGCCTTCCTCTCTGCAGCCGTGCAGCTCCAGAACCACACGCAGATGCAGTAGGTGAGGATGCTCTCGATGGAGCACCGGTAAAAGGACACAAGCAGATCCTGTGACAGGTTGTTATTCCTGAGGACTCTCAGGAAGTACAGTCTCTGATGTGCCTTTTTGATGGTCGCTGTGGTGTTGGTGCTCCAGGTCAGGTCGTCGTTGAGGTGAACGCCCAGGAAGCGGAAATCGGATGCCCTCTCCACGACGTCTCCGCTGATGACCAGGGGCTGAAGGTCTGTCCTCTTCCTCCTGAAGTCGACAATCTGCTCCTTGGTCTTGGAGGTGTTAAGGGCCAGGTTGTTGTCCGCGCACCACCCTGCCAGCCTCTCCACCTCGTCGTGGTATGCCGACTCGTCTCCTCCTGAGATGAGCCCCACCACGGCGGTGTCATCAGCAATCTTTATGATGGAGTTGCTGGAGTGTGCGGGGGTGCAGTCATATGTGTAGAGGTTAGGGTTAGGGTTAGGGTTAGGGTTAGGAGGGGAGGGGACTCAGCACGCAGCCCTGTGGGGAGCCGATGCTGAGGCTTAGGCTGGAGGAGGTGTGGCAGCCCATCCTCACCCTCTGGGGACGGTCAGACAGGAAGTCCAAGATCCAGCTACACATGGAGCTTGGAATTCCCAGGTCTGTCAGTTTGGCCACCAGTCTCTCCGGGATGATGGTATTGAAGGCCGAGCTGTAGTCCACGAAGAGCAGCCTTGCGTAGCTCCCCCTCTACTCCAGGTGGCTCAGGGTGGAGTGCAGAGCTGTGGCGATGGCGTCCTCCGTGGACCTGTTGGCCCTGTAGGTGAACTGGTGAGGGTCAAAATCGGGGGGTAGGGCTGAGGTGATGTGTGCTCTGATGAGTTTCTCAAAGCACTTGGTGAAGATGGGTGTGAGTGCTACCGGGCGGTAGTCATTCAGGCAGCTAATATTGTTCTTTTTTGGCACCGGGATGATTGTGGAGGTCTTCATGCATGGTGGGACGACGGCCTGAGAGAGTGATTGGTTGAAGATCTTGGTGAAGACTCCAGCCAGCTGGTCTGCACACTCTCTCAGAACCTGTCCTGGAACACCGTCTGGGCCTGTGGCTTTTCTCGGGTTCACTCTCCTCAGCATGCCTCTCACCTCGTGCTCCTCCACTGTGAGAGTGTGGCTGCTGTGGAGCATTGGTGGGGTGGTCAGAGTGGGGGGTTGTCTAGGGGGTTGTCGAGGGGGTGTTGAGGTGGCTGTCGGGGGCTGGGTGTTGAAACGAGCAAAGAAGCCGTTCAGCTCCTCTGCTCTGGAGGCGTCACCGTCAGCCGTGGGTTTGGTGGATCTGAAGTTGGTCAGGTGCTGTATTCCCTGCCATACTTTCCTGGTGTTATTGCTTTGTAGGCAGTCCTCGATCTTGTTCTTGTAGTCTGCCTTGGCAGTTACTGTGACTGAAACATCCCCATATGGGTCTGGAGTTACTGTGACTGAAACATCCCCATATGGGTCTGTAGTTACTGTGACTGAAACCTCCCCATATGGGTCTGTAGTTACTGTGACTGAAACATCCCCACATGGGTCTGTAGTTACTGTGACTGAAACATCCCCATATGGGTCTGTAGTTACTGTGACTGAAACATCCCCATATGGGTCTGTAGTTACTGTGACTGAAACATCCCCATATGGGTCTGTAGTTACTGTGACTGAAACATCCCCATATGGGTCTGTAGTTACTGTGACTGAAACCTCCCCATATGGGTCTGTAGTTACTGTGACTGAAACATCCCCATATGGGCCTGTAGTTACTGGAGGGGTGGCCTGAGTGCAGGTTGGGGGTAGGAGTGACCGGGGTGATGTAATGAGGGGACACTGTGGTGTTATCTGTTGTCTACTGTCCTTGGTCGACAGAGCAGTTTGTCTGTTTATGAAATAAAACACATTTGAGGCAAACGGCTGCATTCCTGGTTTGTTCAAACTTAATCCATTTGCCTTAAAGAAGTGTCTTCTGTCATAAAAATAGTTAAAGTTGTCACTGATGAATATGCGTGCATCCAGACAGCTGATAGTCCAACAGTTCAGTAAAGTCCAGTTTCAACACCTGGGATTGTTGTTTGATGACATCATGTGACCCCACATGCAGTAGGAGGTTTTCCCCAGTTGGGGGGCGTCCATTGTTTGTATGATTCTGTCTTTCACGTCTCGTATCATAACTTTTTCAAAGCACAGGACCTTTGTGCGTTGACTCCACATGGCTCTCATATCTCTTCCTGTCACCGACAATCAGAGTTTGAGGCCCAGTTATTGGCTTTCCTGGTCTCCTTTGATCTTTTGAGTTTTTCTCCGGTCTTATCGTGGTGTCCTCCAGGTCGTCAGATGTAGATCCACAGTTCCGCAGTAGTGGAACAAATCTGTTCTGTACTTTTATTTGTGGTTGTTGAGGAGGCGGCTTGTTGGTTCTACTGTTCTTTTTGATAGCTGGCCATGGCTGCTCCTCACTGGGCAGGGGGTAAAGGGGAACAGACGGTAAAGGGGAACAGACGGTAAAGGGGACCAGACGGTAAAGGGGAACAGACGGTAAAGGGGACCAGACGGTAAAGGGGAACAGACGGTAAAGGGGAACAGACGGTAAAGGGGAACAGACGGTAAAGGGGAACAGACGGTAAAGGGGAACAGACGGTAAAGGGGAACAGACGGTAAAGGGGAACAGACGGTAAAGGGGAACAGACGGTAAAGGGGAACAGACGGTAAGGGCTTCACGGCTTCACTCTCCCTGTTGACCGTCCTCCCTTTTCCTTTTGTGGTGATTTATGCTTTGGTCTGACACTAAGAGCGTTCCAGGAATTTTTCTCAGTGGGTAAAATATTGTTGTGTGCACTGTTCCTTCCCAGTGATGTGTGTGCTAGTTAGCTGCTAGTTAGCTGCATATTAGCAGGTTCTTGTCCGCTGGGTTTTGTCACTGTCATTTCCACCCAGTCCATTCACGTCCACATTTACCTGCAGTCATTGAATGTTCTTCTCCAGAGGTTTGTGTTCGTCATTTATGGACAGGGGAGGGATCCATGAAAAGTAAAAAAAGTACTCTTAAAAATTGTTAAAAAATAAATAAAAAATAATAAAAGCAGTAGCATTAAAGTCCCAAGGTTGCAGCAACAGGAATTAAAAACAAAGTAGAGCAGAAAAAGGAGGAAGAAGCTTCTAGAATCTACAGAAGCAGGAAGCAAGAAAAGCATTAGATTAGATTAGTTTATTTTATTCATGGCAAAAAAGCAGTTTTACTTTTTTACTTTATTACAGTTCAGAAGTTGTACCTTTTTGTACTTTTACGTCAGTAAAGAAGTTGAATCAGTACTTGTAGTATTTTTGCACACCAGTGTGTGTACTTCAGTACTACAATGAAAAAAGTCAAACATTGACTCAACTGCTGAAATCTTCTTAAATGTAGATGTTGTATGTTGACTTTTTATGGTCACACATAAAAAATGTAGTTAAGTGAAGTGAACCAAATGAAATTGCATAGGGTTAAGGTTATTTTAATTTAATTTGATTCACTCAACTACATTTTTTATATTGAAGAAGAATTTTAAGTTGATCCAATGTTTGCCTTTTTCAGTGTATAATGTGAGTAGTTTTTGTCAGTTCTAGTTAATGTAAATGTAATTAGATGCCGTACATGTACGACCAGTTTAGTTTATTTTTTGACTCTTTGGTTTTTAAATCCAACAGCAGAGACATTATGAATAATCTATCAGTGAAGTGGCACAGACTAAAGCACACAAAGATGATCTGCTGCTGGTGACGACAAACATATGAAACGATGGGTTTTTCTCCTTCCATAAAATTCACTGCTGGAATCCATCAAACTGAAAATATAGAAAAATGACACAGGATACTGAGGAGGACTTTAAGATAAAAGTAAAAACACACTGTATTGTAGAGGGAACACCCAAAAGACTGACATGTTCTCCAAACACCAAAGAGCGCCTTATTACCACCACTGAGGAGGTATTACATTTGGGTCTGTCTGTCTGTCTGTTCGTTTGTCTGTCTGTCTGTCCGTTTGTCTCTGTCTGTCTGTCCGTTTGTCTCTGTCTGTCTGTCCGTTTGTTTGTCTGTCTGTCCGTTTGTCTGTCTGTTACGAAAAGTCAAAGGTCCCTGGATCTGCACCCCCCAAACATCTGTCAACGAACACCACTGAAGGTGGAAGTGACAAAACAAACAATGGTTTGAAAATGACCCACATGTCTGGTTCATTTGAATGGTTTAATGTTTAATGTTCAGTCAGTGACACATTTACCCACTGACACTAATACATTACATCTAAAATATACTGTTTATAAAACTGAAAACACATGTTTATACTGAATGTCTATACTTTTATTATTTTTAAAGGGTTTAGGGGGTAGTATTGGGGGTTTAGGGGTAGTATTGGAGGTAAGGGGTAGTATTGGGGGTTTAGGGGGTAGTATTGGGGCTTAAGGGGTAGTATTGGTGGTTTAGGGGGCAGTATTGGGGTTAAGGGGTAGTATTGGGGGTTTAGGGGGTAGTATTGGGGGTTAAGGGGTAGTATTGGGGTTAAGGGGTAGTATTGGGGGTTTAGGGGGTAGTATTGGGGGTTAAGGGGTAGTATTGGGGGTTAAGGGGTAGTATTGGGGGTTTAGGGGGTAGTATTGGGGGTTTAGGGGGTAGCACAACCACTGCATGTCTGAACCTTCACAGCTTTCATCTGTTTTTAACATTTTCATCACAACTTCCTGTATAGTAGTTTTATAGACTTCTCTCTGCACCACACTAAGTACAACTGCTGCTTTTAGGTAACTATACTTAGTTTTAAATTATTATTATTAGTAGCATTTATTTTTCTGTAAATGTTTGTCTGACTCCCTACATTTGTTAGATAAATATTTGTACTTTATACTCTTTACATTTACATAAATATATGTACTTTATACTCTTTACATTTACATAAATATATGTACTTTATACTCTTTACATTTACATAAATATTTGTACTTTATACTCTTTACATTTATATAAACATTTGTACTTTATACTCTTTACATTTACATAAATATTTGTACTTTATACTCTTTACATTTGTATAAAAGAAAACATCAATAATCTTTTAACTACGTCATCCTAAAGATTACACTGATTGGTTGTAGTACCGTCCTATTGCATACAGAGGATTTGAAAGACAACCTTTTAGCCCCGCCTCCTCTGACTATGAAGCACCACTAGACCCATACATGGAATGGATAGAGATAGCACTGCTAGGCTATGCTAGGCTAGGCTTTGTTAACGGCAGCTGTGAGAACCTGCTGCCCCCCCCCCCCCCCCCCCCCACACACACACACACACCTGCTGTATTGTTCTAACGGTCTGTGCGACACATAGTTTGAGCAGATCAGGCTGCTGCTGCTGCTGCTGCTGCTGCTGCTGATGATGATGATGATGATGATGATGATGATGATGATGATGATGATGATGATGATGATAGCAGTTATGGTGATTAGCCTGAATATGTGAAGAACAGATGGACAGAAATCAGCAGCTCAATGTTGTGCAGATGAACAAATGTGGACTTTTGGCAGGAGGGACGATGTTGTCTTCATGTCCTCGATGTTTGCATAGGTTCAGAGAGAGAGAGAGAAAGGCAGAGATGGAGAGAAAGAAGGAGAGAGAGAGAGAGAGAAGGAGAGAGGGAGAGAGACAGGCAGAGAGAGGGAGGGTGGAGAGAGAGACAGGCAGAGAGAGGGAGGGTGGAGAGAGAGAGACAGGCAGACAGACATAATTAGTTCTGTGTTAATCACAAACAGAACCTTCACACCAGCCCGTCTCCAAACCCAAATGTAAATGGTGCTGTGTTTGGACTGATAACCTTCACTGGATTCTGCTCACACACATCTGTCTAATAATAAAACTATGCAACATTTTCAATTGAATTGTTTACAAATAGCAGGGTCCTCTATATTCTATAGAAACAAAGTGGGTCATTCATTTGGGTCTGAGCAGAAGTACATCCTCTCCAGATGATGCTTAGTTTTATTTTCTGTCTTTGGGAGGGAGAGGGTGACGAAACATCCCCAACCTGACTCCTGTTGGCTCTACCCCCAGTATCCTCCTCGACCCCCAGTACCCCCCCCCCCCGAACATGATCTGTCCAGGGATGGGTCTCACGCACTCATTTTGACCTGACACCGGCCCGGACACAAAAGACCGCTCTGGGTGCACGCCGTCCATGTCCTTGCAAACGTAGCAAAATCAGTGATGAAAAAACTGCCCGTTTTTAGTCTCTCCAATTAATGGTAAAGAATCTCCCAGAATGCACCTTTTCCCTCTGCTGATCTCTATGGCTGGACTGGCAGATCTTTACTGGAGTATGTGGATGTGAGGTTGCTCTTTCAGGCATTTAATGTTTACGCCATCAGAAAGACTCACAGACCACAGCACCCTAACGGTTAAATAACTCTGCTGTAGTTACCATATGTTTGATAAACTGTGGTTTGATTGACAGCTGCTGTTGGTGGCATCATACAAGTTATTCACTTATTTACAATATTAATATTATTATTATTATTAATGGAATAACTTATTTCATTATTATTATTATTGTTATTATTATTATTATTATTATTATTATTTGACTATTAGGCCTAATAATTATCATAGTGGATTTCCACCAATTTGTCATGTATTGGACCCCCCCCCCAGATGAGGTAACTGCCTCCCACACATGCCATTCTGGTCACACCTCTGTTCTAATACCTGCAGGACCAGAGTTACAGACTTCTGATTCACATGTGTTGATAGGATTAGTGAATAAAGAGATGTGATCAATATAAGATAAGATAGTACTTTATTATCATCATACAATTGTACAACGAAATGTGTCTACCCTCATGACTTATGGCTTGTGGCTATGGGGTAGCGGGGTAGACTACTATCCATGTTGCTGTGCTGGGGGGGACCTGGGGGCTGTGGTTGGGGGGGGTGCTCCTGCTTGCCTGTCGGGTCCAAGCTGGTGCGATGGCTCTTGGCGGGTCACAGGGGTTGGATTGGCCAGTCTGGTGGGCACTGTGGCTGTACTGCGGGCTGGTGGCGTGCAGGGGCTCTGTCATGGTGGGTTGTCGGGGTGCATTGTGAGGAGGCGGGGGCCCTGGGTGTACTGTGCTCACCTGGGGCAGGATGCGGGGTGCCTCCCTGTTGGCGTTGCCGGGCCACAACACACTGTCCATTTTTGCCCTCTGGACTCGCGTTGGCACCGGGCTCTGATGACCTCTGGCCGGCACCCGGTGTCGGCCTGCCTTGTGATGGGCTGGTTACCGCCCCCTCGGTGGGCTGGATACCGCCCCCTCGGTGGGCTGCTCGCTCCCTGTGTCTGGCTTCCTGGCTGCGTTGAGCCGTTGGCCCCCTCAGGGGTCGGCTGGGCGGGTCGAGTGGGGAGGTGGGGGGGTTCGTGGGGGCTGGGGTGGGCAGGGTTGGGGTGGCTGGTGGGTCGTCATGCCCCGGGTCGCCTGGGTCGGTCTTGGTGCGCTGGGGGGTCTGTAGCTGCTCCCTCTTGTTCTCCGGGTTTGTGTCGTTCACAGTGGCCCCGGTGGCTCTCTGGGAGTGGCGTCATGTGGCTCCTGCGGCCCGGGGTGGGGGTTGCCCTGTTGGCTTGGCCCTGCCTTGTCATGATTGCTGTTCTGGGCTTCGGGGTCCTTCACACTTGTTTGATTGGGTCTCGCCAGCTACTACCGAGTCCCATTTCAGCGAATGATGGGACTCGCCAGAATGTGCTGAGAATCTCTCCACAATCTCTACACTGAACTCCTTTTCTTCTGCACTGGTGTCCTCTTCTGGCCTATTCTATTACATTACATTCTATTTTGTACTATCAGGACATCCACGGTTGTGGTGCTCGGTGCGGATTGTTTAATTGTTTGTTTGTTGAATCTTTTTTTTTTTCTCTCTCTCTCCTTTTGTGCTGGTTTGGTTTTCTCCTCTTTTTTCTGATCTACTTATTTATTTGTTTTTATTGATGGACAGTTGGTAGTTGGGAATAACACATCACCTTACAGTCTTTAATTACAATAGCACCGCCTGTTGGTTTCTGTCCCCGTTCATCCTGTCCGTCCTGTCCAGTCTTTGTTTCCTCCGCACATCACTGAGGTGTAGCACTGCCCTCACTGGCTTGTAAGGGAGAGTTCTAATGGGGGATGTCTGCTCAGCTTTCGGGGAGGACCGCTGATGGTCACACACATGCACTAAATAGTCTAGTATATGTCTGCAAGACTGGAATATGCACTGATCTGAAGTAATGTTGACTCCCCCTCTGTGGGGTTAAAAGATATAAAAATAAATAAATGAATAAAAAAATAAAATAAATAAAAAAATAAGAACAAAATGCAGACAAATTAGAAAAAGGAGAGAAAAAAGGGAAGAAAAAAGAAAACAAACAAAAAAACTCTATTTGTTACCTACTTTCCTATCTGCTCATTTGTTTTTGTTTTTTTTTTGTTGTTTTTTGTATATATGTCTATGTTTAGTACTTCAGTTATTTATTATAAGTATTGTTATTATTGTTATTGTTATTATTTTTATTATTATCATCATTTTTGTACTATGCACTATATTGCATTTTTGGAAGAAAAAATAGGAACAGTGTGTGATTTATTCAACCCAAACTTATATCAGTTTTTACCTCATGATTTTGACTTCACTTATACTGCGGAAAATACTGTTCATCTAGTATTGGTCTAGTGTTCACCTCGTGTTGGCCTCGTGTTCACCTCGTGTTGGCCTCGTGTTCACCTCGTGTTGGCCTAGTGTTCACCTCGTGTTGGCCTTGTGTTCACCTCGTGTTGGCCTAGTGTTCACCTCGTGTTGGTCTAGTGTTCACCTCATGTTGGCCTAGTGTTCACCTCGTGTTGGCCTAGTGTTCACCTCGTGTTGGCCTAGTGTTCACCTAGTATTGGTCTAGTGTTCACCTAGTGTTGGTCCAGTGTTCACCTTGTGTTGGTCTAGTGTTCACCTAGTATTGGTCTAGTATTCACCTCGTGGTGGCCTCGTGTTCACCTGGTGTTGGTCTAGTGTTCACCTCGTGTTGGTCTAGTGTTCACCTAGTGTTGGTCTAGTGTTCACCTCGTGGTGGTCTCGTGTTCACCTAGTGTTGGTCTAGTGTTCACCTTGTGTTGGTCTAGTGTTCACCTAGTGTTGGTCGAGTGTTCACCTCGTGTTGGTCTAGTGTTCACCTAGTGTTGGTCTAGTGTTCACCTCGTGTTGGCCTAGTGTTCACCTCGTGTTGGCCTAGTGTTCACCTCGTGTTGGTCTAGTGTTCACCTAGTGTTGGTCGAGTGTTCACCTCGTGTTGGCCTAGTGTTCACCTTGTGTTGGCCTAGTGTTCACCTTGTGTTGGCCTAGTGTTCACCTCGTGTTAGCCTAGTGTTCACCTTGTGTTGGCCTAGTGTTCACCTTGTGTTGGCCTAGTGTTCATCTAGTATTGATCTAGTGTTCACCTAGTGTTGGTCTAGTGTTCACCTCGTGTTGGCCTATTGTTCACCTCGTGTTGGTCTAGTGTTCACCTCGTGTTGGTCTAGTGTTCACCTAGTATTGGTCTAGTGTTCACCTCGTGGTGGCCTAGTGTTCACCTGGTATTGGTCTAGTGTTCACCTCGTGTTGGCCTAGTGTTCACCTAGTGTTGGTCTAGTGTTCACCTCGTGTTGGCCTAGTGTTCACCTCGTGTTGGCCTAGTGTTCACCTCGTGTTGGTCTAGTGTTCACCTAGTGTTGGTCGAGTGTTCACCTTGTGTTGGTCTAGTGTTCACCTAGTATTGGTCTAGTGTTCACCTCGTGGTGGCCTCGTGTTCACCTGGTGTTGGCCTCGTGTTCACCTGGTGTTGGTCTAGTGTTCACCTCGTGTTGGTCTAGTGTTCACCTAGTGTTGGTCTAGTGTTCACCTCGTGGTGGTCTCGTGTTCACCTAGTGTTGGTCTAGTGTTCACCTTGTGTTGGTCTAGTGTTCACCTAGTGTTGGTCGAGTGTTCACCTCGTGTTGGTCTAGTGTTCACCTAGTGTTGGTCTAGTGTTCACCTCGTGTTGGCCTAGTGTTCACCTCGTGTTGGCCTAGTGTTCACCTCGTGTTGGTCTAGTGTTCACCTAGTGTTGGTCGAGTGTTCACCTCGTGTTGGCCTAGTGTTCACCTTGTGTTGGCCTAGTGTTCACCTTGTGTTGGCCTAGTGTTCACCTTGTGTTGGCCTAGTGTTCACCTCGTGTTGGCCTAGTGTTCACCTTGTGTTGGCCTAGTGTTCACCTTGTGTTGGCCTAGTGTTCATCTAGTATTGATCTAGTGTTCACCTAGTGTTGGTCTAGTGTTCACCTCGTGTTGGCCTATTGTTCACCTCGTGTTGGTCTAGTGTTCACCTCGTGTTGGTCTAGTGTTCACCTAGTATTGGTCTAGTGTTCACCTCGTGGTGGCCTAGTGTTCACCTGGTATTGGTCTAGTGTTCACCTCGTGTTGGCCTAGTGTTCACCTAGTGTTGGTCTAGTGTTCACCTCGTGTTGGCCTAGTGTTCACCTCGTGTTGGCCTAGTGTTCACCTCGTGTTGGTCTAGTGTTCACCTAGTGTTGGTCGAGTGTTCACCTTGTGTTGGTCTAGTGTTCACCTAGTATTGGTCTAGTGTTCACCTCGTGGTGGCCTCGTGTTCACCTGGTGTTGGCCTCGTGTTCACCTGGTGTTGGTCTAGTGTTCACCTCGTGTTGGTCTAGTGTTCACCTAGTGTTGGTCTAGTGTTCACCTCGTGGTGGCCTCGTGTTCACCTCGTGTTGGTCTAGTGTTCACCTTGTGTTGGTCTAGTGTTCACCTAGTGTTGGTCTAGTGTTCACCTAGTGTTGGTCTAGTGTTCACCTAGTGTTGGCCTAGTGTTCACCTCGTGTTGGCCTATTGTTCACCTCGTGTTGTCTAGTGTTCACCTAGTGTTGGTCGAGTGTTCACCTCGTGTTGGTCTAGTGTTCACCTAGTATTGGTCTAGTGTTCACCTCGTGTTGGCCTAGTGTTCACCTAGTGTTGGTCTAGTGTTCACCTCGTGTTGGTCTAGTGTTCACCTCGTGTTGGTCTAGTGTTCACCTAGTGTTGGTCTAGTGTTCACCTAGTGTTGGCCTAGTGTTCACCTAGTGTTGGTCTAGTGTTCACCTCGTGTTGGCCTATTGTTCACCTCGTGTTGTCTAGTGTTCACCTAGTGTTGGTCGAGTGTTCACCTCGTGTTGGTCTAGTGTTCACCTAGTATTGGTCTAGTGTTCACCTCGTGTTGGCCTAGTGTTCACCTAGTGTTGGTCTAGTGTTCACCTAGTGTTGGTCTAGTGTTCACCTAGTGTTGGCCTAGTGTTCACCTCGTGTTGGCCTATTGTTCACCTCGTGTTGTCTAGTGTTCACCTAGTGTTGGTCGAGTGTTCACCTCGTGTTGGTCTAGTGTTCACCTAGTATTGGTCTAGTGTTCACCTCGTGTTGGCCTAGTGTTCACCTCGTGTTGGTCTAGTGTTCACCTAGTATTGGTCTAGTGTTCACCTCGTGTTGGCCTAGTGTTCACCTAGTGTTGGTCTAGTGTTCACCTCGTGTTGGTCTAGTGTTCACCTAGTGTTGGTCTAGTGTTCACCTTGTGTTGGTATAGTGTTCACCTAGTGTTGGTCTAGTGTTCACCTAGTGTTGGTCTAGTGTTCACCTAGTGTTGGCCTAGTGTTCACCTCGTGTTGGCCTATTGTTCACCTCGTGTTGTCTAGTGTTCACCTAGTGTTGGTCGAGTGTTCACCTCGTGTTGGTCTAGTGTTCACCTAGTATTGGTCTAGTGTTCACCTCGTGTTGGCCTAGTGTTCACCTAGTGTTGGTCTAGTGTTCACCTCGTGGTGGCCTCGTGTTCACCTCGTGTTGGTCTAGTGTTCACCTTGTGTTGGTCTAGTGTTCACCTAGTGTTGGTCTAGTGTTCACCTAGTGTTGGTCTAGTGTTCACCTAGTGTTGGCCTAGTGTTCACCTCGTGTTGGCCTATTGTTCACCTCGTGTTGTCTAGTGTTCACCTAGTGTTGGTCGAGTGTTCACCTCGTGTTGGCCTAGTGTTCACCTAGTATTGGTCTAGTGTTCACCTCGTGTTGGCCTAGTGTTCACCTAGTGTTGGTCTAGTGTTCACCTCGTGTTGGTCTAGTGTTCACCTCGTGTTGGTCTAGTGTTCACCTAGTGTTGGTCTAGTGTTCACCTCGTGTTGGTCTAGTGTTCACCTAGTGTTGGTCTAGTGTTCACCTCGTGTTGGTCTAGTGTTCACCTAGTGTTGGTCTAGGGTACCACATTGAGCAGAACCAGCCCTGCTGTAACATTAATGTTTTCATTCATCCATATCCCTGAGTCGACACCTCCAGGCTGAAATAAACAAGGATATTTATGCTATTCCATCCACAAACAGCTGATCCACTGCACAGACTGCTGATGGAATTCTTCACTAATTGTTCCACTGTACATGAACAAACAGCCAAAGTCATTTCCCACTTCAGTGCTGTGTTCACAACAGTGTGTATAATGAGCTTTTGATTCATTCTACTGATCAATGACTTTTTCTAATGTAAATTCAACAACTGAATGACTCTAAAATTAAATATGCATTTTCTGCTAAAATAACATTTGTAAATCTTATCCATGCAGATTTTTTTACACAAACAAAAAGTTCAAAATCTGTATAATCATCTTTTATATGTTAGGAGTTATAAATGATGTAACTGAGGACAAGTACTTTGTTACTGTACTTAAGTAAACTTTTTAGGTATCTGTTCTTTATATAAAAATTTATTTTTCTGGAAAATGTTTACGTTATACTCCATACATTTGTTCTTTACTGGATATTTTTACTGTGTGTCTTATCAAACTACTTTCATCAGTTGTTGGTCAGTGTTAGCTGTTATTAGTGTTAGTGGCTGCTACGTGCAGGTGCACAGCTGTTAGCAGTGACAATGCTAGCGCATTTATCGCAATTGAGAGAAAGTAGCTCCAATCAATTAGGAGGTGTGAGTTTTTGTTCAGTGACGGTTTTGTTATGTAAATAAATCACTCATTCCAACACATACTGTTTTGAAAAGAAACAGGTTTTATTTTGTTGACCCCAGGAAACCTGCCGGGACTACTTTGGCTTTGACCAAAACCGGACCAGAACTGGGCTCACAGGACACTGTGGGGGGTAAGTCACTGTGGGTGCACCAGAGTAAAGGGGCGGAGTCACTGTGGGTGCACCAGAGTAAAGGGGCAGAGTCACTGTGGGTGCACCAGAGTAAAGACGCTGTTGACAATCACAAAAATACACAACTGTCCCTTTAAGTACTCAATGTGAGTACTTTTACCACCTGTGGTCTGCACACTGCAGTATTACCCCACTGAGTTGGACCTCTGTGGCACTGCTGGTGTTGTTAATTAATGTTCAAAGTAGTCCTGTATCTGTCTGTCAAGCAGTGCTTTTACCGTTTTCCACCTGCTTTGTTTTGTTCTAAATGCCAAGAAAATGTGATGAAAAATGTGAAATTTTTTCCAACCACTATTCTACAAAATATACTTCAAATTTACATGACAAACCTAAATGTAATTTTACCAGTGGTGGTCCGTCAGGACCTTCTCTGTTGGCCTAAACATGCTCAGAAAAGTATGTTTATGTTATTTTATTTTCATAAATATGTAAACTAAATGATTGTCTTTTCTCTGTGTTCTTCATGTCAAAGTATTTCTACTTAGTCCAGTGACTTCCAATGCTGTTTTTTATGGTAGAGTTTTTAACCAATTATATTTCAGCTAGCTTGTGTTGTCAGGTAAATTACATTTGCTTCAGACCTTCAGAACAGACATAGCAGGTCCTCTGCACTGGATTATGTAAAGGACACATTTAGTCCCAGTATAAGTGATGAGTTGGTTGATAGTACCATGCTCACACTACAAACTACTTTAAATACAGTCGCCTCCTTCAGTTAAAAACTACTAAGATTAGATCAACCTCCCCATGGTACAACGCTGACACTCGCTCCATTAAACAAACAACACCTAAATTAGAGGCAATGGCGCTGATCCAATTCACAACATTCTTTCAATGGCTGTAAAAATATCTGACTAAAGTATAATCCATCTTTGCGTACAGCCAAAACTAGATATTACTCATCCATAATAGAAGAAAACCAGAATAATCCTAGATTCCTGTTCAGTACTGTAGCCAGACTGACAAACAGACACACCTCCGTGGAACCAGTTATTCCATCCACGCTCCATTCTGATGATTTCCTGGACGTTCATCTATAGTCTGTCCGTCCATGGGAGTGGATCTGTCCTTCTGTGTGGTTCTCCTCAAGATTTCTTCTTTTACCCACTGGGTTTGGAAGTTTTTTCTTGTCGAGGAGGAGGGTCTAAGGACAGGGGATGCTTGGGACTGTTCATGTATCTCTGTAGTTGATTGTGTTTCTGTAAAGCCCTGTGAGACGACTTTGTTGTGATTTGGGGCTTTATAAATAAAACTGAATTTAATTTAATTGAAGTGAACGGAACAGTCAGGTTATAACAGCCAATCACATCTGGATTCTGTGAACCAACGTAAGCTAGCAGGTCTGATGCTAAACTGGACATGTACGTGTTCAGTGATTGGATTAACACTTGCTAGGACCTGACAAGATGCAATCTGGAGAATATCTAAACAAACTAAAGATGGAAATTCAAGAACCAACTGTATTTGAACCAATAATGGATGAAGGAGAATTATCTGAGTGAGAGTTTGGGACAACTTTACACACTGGTCTGTTTGACTGTTACTGTTTTGACTGTTACCGTTTTGACTGTTACCGTTTTGACTGTTACTGTTTTGGCTGTTACTGTTTCGGCTGTTACTGTTTTGACTGTTACTGTTTTGACTGTTACTGTTTTGACGTTTACCTTTTTGACTGTTACTGTTTTGGCTGGTACTGTTTTGACTGTTACTGTTTTGACTGTTACTGTTTTGACTGTTACTGTTTTGACTGTTACTGTTTTGACTGTTACTGTTTTGACTGTTACTGTTTTGACTGTTACTGTTTTGACTGTTACTGTTTTGACGTTTACCTTTTTGACTGTTACTGTTTCGGCTGTTACTGTTTTGACTGTTACTGTTTCGGCTGTTACTGTTTTGACTGTTACTGTTTTGACGTTTACCTTTTTGACTGTTACTGTTTTGGCTGGTACTGTTTTGACGTTTACCTTTTTGACGTTTACCTTTTTGACTGTTACTGTTTTGGCCGTTACTGTTTTGACTGTAATACATAATGAACAAACCATTTACAGATAGGCAATAAATGGTTAATATATAGTGATTTGTGTATAGGTATTATAAAGTGTTACCAAAAAACGTTGTGCATACAGTGTTTTTTTTAATTTTATTTACGTTTACAACGTTGAAAGGGGTTGGTGTGCAAGCCAACACTTCTGATGTGAGAAGTACCGAAGGTCGTCCTTGTGCTACAGGTGTGATCCTGATGCATGGACGGGCCAGTGGTCCCACATCCACACCAGTTTCCAATTGAACTGAAAGACGATACAAGTTCATATTCGTAGAAAAGGTCCAGTCTTCGTTCTGTGTCCAGGGAACTGGACACAGATCGTACATCGTACATATTGACTGTTTATTAACCTTTATTATTCTACATCCCTCTAGAATGTTCCGACAGCTCCCATTCACTTTGAATGGACATTCCCAGCCTTCTGCAGGTGGATTTTTTTCGATAACCGCCTGTTGCGTCGTTAACGCCCACTGCCAATGGCAATGAGTTTTGTGACTTCAGATTCACGGTACCATATCACTCCGCAGGTAGTTCAGCCACTTAAAAAGTAAATATTTGCTACGTTGTAACAGCTATTTTATCCAATGTGTTAGAGTAGGAGCAGTAATAAACTGTAATAACCATAGAATGAGAGTGATAATGTATTGACCACACGTGACTATTGAAAAATATTTCCCTTCGAGGCGGAACAACTGTTTGACCCCGTCAGGAAATATTTTTCTGATAGTAGCGCGTGGGCAATACATTATCCCTTACTTAATCTGTATGACTTCATTTTATTACAACCTACAAATGACTGTTTATTGATGACAAAGAAGTCGTTCAGCTCCATAATCCACCATTGTGTTTAGTCATTCCTAACTTTCTCTGGACTCCTCCGTCAACTTTCAGACGCTCTAACTACGTCATCCTAAAGATTACGCTGATTGGTTGTAGTACCGTCCTATTGGAATTTGAAAGGCAACCTTTTAGCCCCGCCTCCCCTGACTATGAAGCACCACTAGACCCATACAGTACATGGAATGAATAGAGATAGCTAGGCTAGGCTAGTATTGCACACCAGCCACATGGAATCTGTTGAATGGAGAATTTCTTTTTTTTCCTTTTCACCCTGAAGCATAAACCCTTGAACCCCCTAATGTTGTGTTAGTTTTAATTAAAAACCCATTAAAGCAGTGTTGTGTTATATTCTAGTTAACAGTAAATTAAATAACACAATTCATGGGCAGTTATTTAATTAGAAACTACTATCATCACATCTTTACTGGACTCATGTTTCCATCTCCAACATATATTCCACTTTTATAGCTCACTGTATTGTTAGCTGGAATATTATTTCCGTTTGCTCTGGCAGGTGCAATCAGCATATGTTATCTTTCCATCTGGTGCTGTATAATATGGCAGTAATATTGCTTTCCTCTCAGTGACTACATGTCATCTGTGTCAAGTAGAAGCCTCCCGTCAAGAAAGTAAACTTCATATGAAAAAAAAGGCAGATATTCCTCATCAATCATCACACTGGGCTCATACATTATTGAACCTTTTCTGCGTATGGAAGATAATGTCAGCCGTCAGCTGCAATAAAAAAGGAAATAAGCAGCCAAATTGCAAGATATCAGGTTTTTGCAGGACAGCACTGGTGAGGAGTGTGAGGCTGTTTGTAATCTTTCAGACTCATTATTCATCAGCACAGAGCTGTGGCTCTAAAGAAATTGCAAGTTATTAACTTTGCTCTCTGAATGCGCCTTACTTAGAAATGCTAAGACATCAGAAACATATTCTATAAAATCACTGTTTAATCCTCTTCACTGATGTAATCAGTCGAATGGCACAGATCTGAAATCTTATGCTGGACTTGGCTTTTATCCAAGTGCACTCAAACATGTCCGCCAAGCATCTATGTGTCTGAACTGGACACATGGTGGCCCCGGATAACACTGGATTTACTCCATTCTGCACTATACAACCAGACCCGGTTCTGGTCAATGTGGTGCCATAGGCCGACACCAGGCCAACACTAGGCCAACACCAGGTAAACACCAGGCCAACACTAAGCCAACACCAGGCCAACACTAGGTCAACACTAGCCCAACACTAGGCCAACACCAGGTCAATACTAGCCCAACACCAGGGCAACACTAGGCCAACATGAGGCCAACACTAGGCCAACACCAGGGCAACACTTGGCCAACACCAGGTCAACACTAGCCCAAAACTAGGCCAACACTAGCCCAACACCGGGCAAAGACTAGCCCAACACCAGGCCAACACTAGGCCAACACCAGGCCAGCAATAGCCCAACACCAGGCCAACAATAGCCCAACACCAGGCCAACAATAGCCCAACACTAAGCCAACACCCCTTTTTCCTTTTTGTGGAATTAGAAATGATCATCGGGTGGCACGGTGGTGCAGTGGTTAGCACGGTGGTGCGGTGGTTAGCACGGTGGTGCAGTGGTTAGCACGGTAGTGCGGTGGTTAGCACGGTGGTGCGGTGGTTAGCACGGTGGTGCGGTGGTTAGCACGGTGGTGCGGTGGTTAGCACGGTGGTGCGGTGGTTAGCACGGTGGTGCGGTGGTTAGCACGGTGGTGCGGTGGTTAGCACGGTGGTGCGGTGGTTAGCACGGTGGTGCGGTGGTTAGCACGGTGGTGCAGTGGTTAGCACTCATGCCTCACAGCAAGAAGGACCCTGATTCAAATCCCACACCAGACCTTTCTGTGTGGAGTTTGCATGTCCTCCTCATGTCTGCGTGGGTTTTCTCCGGGTACTCCAGTTTCCTCCCACCATCCTGAGATGAACTGGAGATTCATACAGGGTGACCTCTGACCCCGCCTTCACCCATTGTAGCTGGATTAGGCCCCCAGTGACCCCTGTGACCCTAGTGAGGATAAAGTGGGTTCAGATGACAAGCGAGCGAGAAATTATCATCGGTAAACATAGTGTCCTAACCCTAACCCTTGTTGTGTTGTATCATGGGACAAAACAAAACTTTAAAAGAGTCCAAATTCTGAGATAAAAAACCAAAAGTATGCCACAAAAAGTCGAATCATGAGATAAAAAATGAATTCCCAGTCACTAAACACAACCAGAATTAATCCATATATAAGTGGTTTTTGTAGTTCATCTTATAGTCCAGAAAACACTGACCCTGGTCTGAATAGGACTAACGCACACACTTACACACACTCTCACACACACACACACTCTCACACACACACACACACACACACACACACACACACACACACACATTCACACACACACACACACACACTCTCACACACACACTCACACACACACACACACACCCTCACACACACACACACACACACACACCCTCACACACACACACACACACACACCCTCACACACACACACACCCTCACACACAGACCCTCACACACACACACACCCTCACACACACACACACACACACACACCCTCACACACACACACACACACCCTCACACACACACACACACACACACACCCTCACACACACACACACCCTCACACACAGACCCTCACACACACACACACCCTCACACACACACTCTCACACACACACACACACACACCCTCTCACACACACACACACACACTCACACCCTCACACACACACACACACACACACCCTCACACTCACACACACACACACACACCCTCACACACACACACAGATGAAAGTGCAGATTGATAACACATGACAGTGAACCAGAGGGTGGGTTTTGTCTTTAAAGTTCTGCCTGTGTCTCCCACATACTGAACACAAGTGACGTCTTGTTTGCTCTGCCTTATAGCTCAAAATAATTATTGTAACTGACACAGCAAATCACAACGTAAAACAACATGTTCCCTTTAGTGTGGAGCTCCAGCTGTTCACAGGATATTTTTAGTATGAGCTTCTCTGAGCTTTAAACCAAACTGTTTAATCACTTTTACAACAAAACAACATGTGAATGTTTAGAATATGTGACCTCTGACCTGCTGCATGTTCATTCTTCACTCCTGAAAACATCTTTATCATACCTTAAACAAACTGGAAACATCGCTTTTATTGTGGCTGTTCAGCCTCATTTATACCCTCAGTTAATTGGGGAATCAAATTCTATCAGTTCCTGAATTATAATACATCATTTGGTCATTTTATCCCATAATTCTGACTTTTTAACTCACAATTTCTACTTTTTAATCTCATCATTTAGACTTTTTATCTCATAATTTTCACTTTTTATTTCATCTTTCTTTTTTCTTTTCTCATGTTTGTTTTCTCAAGTTGACTTCACTTAATGCACCTTATAGTCCAGTTTGTCTCGTATGTGAAAAAACATTCATTGATAGTGTACCTTATAGTGCAGAAAATACGGTACTTAGGTTTTTATGAACAAAGCACACTCATTTGAAGTGCCTTATAGGTGGAATTAAACTGACAAAGTTGAGGTATTGATCAGAACATTATAGACTCTGGACTGTTTCCTTCATTATAAGGGTGATGGTGTGTCTTAATTATTCTGCAGAGATGAGGAGAAGAATGCACACAAGCACCATAGACTGAATTTATAATGTTTATAACTAAAAACATATGAGTTACACATGTGTATTCAGAGTTTAGCGATTGGAAAATGAAGCTATATAGATAATATAATATATAGACTTTAGTCTAGTTAATGTTAGTTAAGTCTAGTAAATGTTAGTTAAGTCTAGTAAATGTTAGTAAAAGTCTAGTTAATGTTAGTAAAGTCTAGTAAATGTTAGTAAAGTCTAGTTAATGTTAGTAAAGTCTAGTTAATGTTAGTTAAGTCTAGTTAATGTTAGTTAAGTCTAGTAAATGTTAGTAAAAGTCTAGTTAATGTTAGTAAAGTCTAGTAAATGTTAGTTAAGTCTAGTAAATGTTAGTAAAAGTCTAGTTAATGTTAGTAAAGTCTAGTAAATGTTAGTAAAAGTCTAGTTAATGTTAGTAAAGTCTAGTTAATGTTAGTAAAGTCTAGTAAATGTTAGTAAAGTCTAGTTAATGTTAGTAAAGTCTAGGTAATGTTAGTTAAGTCTAGTTAATGTTAGTAAAGTCTAGTTAATGTTAGTAAAGTCTAGGTAATGTTAGTTAAGTCTAGTTAATGTTAGTAAAGTCTAGTTAATGTTAGTTAAGTCTAGTTAATGTTAGTAAAGTCTAGTAAATGTTAGTAAAGTCTAGCTAATGTTAGTAAAGTCTAGTTAATGTTAGTTAAGTCTAGTTAATGTTAGTAAAGTCTAGTAAATGTTAGTAAAAGTCTAGTTAATGTTAGTAAAGTCTAGTTAATGTTAGTAAAGTCTAGTAAATGTTAGTAAAAGTCTAGTTAAAGTTATTAAAGTCTAGTTAATGTTAGTAAAGTCTAGTAAATGTTAGTAAAAGTCTAGTTAATGTTAGTAAAGTCTAGTAAATGTTAGTAAAAGTCTAGTTAATGTTAGTAAAGTCTAGTTAATGTTAGTAAAGTCTAGTAAATGTTAGTAAAGTCTAGTTAATGTTAGTAAAGTCTAGGTAATGTTAGTTAAGTCTAGTTAATGTTAGTAAAGTCTAGTTAATGTTAGTAAAGTCTAGGTAATGTTAGTTAAGTCTAGTTAATGTTAGTAAAGTCTAGTTAATGTTAGTTAAGTCTAGTTAATGTTAGTAAAGTCTAGTAAATGTTAGTAAAGTCTAGCTAATGTTAGTAAAGTCTAGTTAATGTTAGTTAAGTCTAGTTAATGTTAGTAAAGTCTAGTAAATGTTAGTAAAAGTCTAGTTAATGTTAGTAAAGTCTAGTTAATGTTAGTAAAGTCTAGTAAATGTTAGTAAAAGTCTAGTTAAAGTTATTAAAGTCTAGTTAATGTTAGTAAAGTCTAGTAAATGTTAGTAAAAGTCTAGTTAATGTTAGTAAAGTCTAGTTAATGTTAGTAAAGTCTAGTTGATGTTAGTTAAGTCTAGTTAATGTTAGTAAAGTCTAGTAAATGTTAGTAAAGTCTAGTTAATGTTAGTAAAGTCTAGTAAATGTTAGTAAAAGTCTAGTTAATGTTAGTAAAGTCTAATAAATGTTAGTAAAAGTCTAGTTAATGTTAGTAAAGTCTAGTAAATGTTAGTAAAAGTCTAGTTAATGTTAGTAAAGTCTAGTTAATGTTAGTAAAGTCTAGTAAATATTAGAAAAAGTCTAGTTAAAGTTATTAAAGTCTAGTTAATGTTAGTAAAGTCTAGTAAATGTTAGTAAAAGTCTAGTTAATGTTAGTAAAGTCTAGTTAATGTTAGTAAAGTCTAGTTAATGTTAGTTAAGTCTAGTTAATGTTAGTTAAGTCTAGTAAATGTTGGTAAAGTCTAGTTAATGTTAGTAAAGTCTAGTAAATGTTAGTAAAAGTCTAGTTAATGTTAGTAAAGTCTAGTAAATGTTAGTAAAAGTCTAGTTAATGTTAGTAAAGTCTAGTAAATGTTAGTAAAGTCTAGTTAATATTAGTTAAGTCTAGTTAATGTTAGTAAAGTCTAGTTAATGTTAGTTAAGTCTAGTTAATGTTAGTTAAGTCTAGTTGATGTTAGTAAAGTCTAGTTAATGTTAGTTAAGTCTAGTTAATGTTAGTAAAGTCTAGTTAATGTTAGTTAAGTCTAGTTAATGTTAGTAAAGTCTACTAAATGTTAGTAAAGTCTAGTTAATGTTAGTAAAGTCTAGTTAATGTTAGTTAAGTCTAGTTAATGTTAGTTAAGTCTAGTTAATGTTAGTAAAGTCTAGTTAATGTTAGTTAAGTCTAGTTAATGTTAGTAAAAGTCTAGTTAATGTTAGTAAAGTCTAGTAAATGTTAGTAAAGTCTAGTTAATGTTAGTAAAGTCTAGTTAATGTTAGTAAAGTCTAGTTAATGTTAGTTAAGTCTAGTTAATGTTAGTAAAGTCTAGTTAATGTTAGTTAAGTCTAGTTAATGTTAGTTAAGTCTAGTAAATGTTAGTAAAGTCTAGTTAATGTTAGTAAAGTCTAGGTAATGTTAGTTAAGTCTAGTTAATGTTAGTAAAGTCTAGTTAATGTTAGTAAAGTCTAGGTAATGTTAGTTAAGTCTAGTTAATGTTAGTAAAGTCTAGTTAATGTTAGTTAAGTCTAGTTAATGTTAGTAAAGTCTAGTAAATGTTAGTAAAAGTCTAGTTAATGTTAGTAAAGTCTAGTTAATGTTAGTAAAGTCTAGTAAATGTTAGTAAAAGTCTAGTTAAAGTTATTAAAGTCTAGTTAATGTTAGTAAAGTCTAGTAAATGTTAGTAAAAGTCTAGTTAATGTTAGTAAAGTCTAGTTAATGTTAGTAAAGTCTAGTTAATGTTAGTAAAGTCTAGTTAATGTTAGTAAAGTCTAGTTAATGTTTACTGTCAAACCTTTTTTTGACAGTAAACACACACAGGCCAAGAACTTAACGCTTAATTATTACAGATAATAGCCTTAAAATGTCACATGGTACGATAATAAGACTGGCTGTGTTATTGATTCAGGATGAGTTTTACTCCAAATACTAAGTAAACTTTGGCAGAAAATGTCACCATTTTGAAGAACTTTCCTGAACCATGTCCAAAAAAATACAATCAAATAAAAGTAAATCCACGTCCTTTGGTTCTGTTGAACATGTGTTGTGTTCAGACTCCATCCAAATGTAAATGCACTCAAGTACATAAATGATTGTGTACAGTAACAGCGTGACGGCCTTGGCAGTTCACTATTCATTTTCATTTGTAGGAATTAATTAAAAACAACATGATATAAAACTGCACCGTGCATAGATTAGTCTAGTCTCATAGAAAATGATTATTGCAGCTTTTCCAGCCTAAACACAACCAGCACAAACATCCAATCTTTTTATTAATTCACTAAATGGTTCAGTCATGTTTTAGTTTATTTAAGAAATTACTAGAAATGTTTATTTTACCAAAGCTCTCTGATATTTTATATGTTATTATATTTGACCATATGGCTGAAAAAGTTAACCCTCAGGCTTTCCTCCTAGAAAAAAAGGACTTTACTGACCAAAAGTCTGACAAAAAAAGAAGACTTATATATATATATATATACATTTAAACTAAACAAACATCAGTTAGTTTGATAATGATGCAGAGAAGAGCCAATTAAAACCAGAGTCGTTTGGATCAAAACCATGCTGCGTCTGATCATTAGTGAGCTTTCAGTTCATCAGTAGTTGATTAGAAAAACCACTGGTGTTACATTAACTGTCAGTTATCACCGTATCTGCATCATAGGCTAACGTCTAAAAATAGATGTGCATGTTTTAATGACACCTGGGACTTGATCAGCTCTGCAGACTCTGCACATGCACACATTAATCTAATAAAAATCACATCAGCTTTAGTTTAGACACTTATGCTAATGGACAGTGGACACATCATCCACTGCTGTTACATTCAGCATCAGAAACTGCACCATATGCTTGGACACACATTATGAGCAGATGATTTAACAACTGTGCCGCTCACTCCTCTACAGCAGGGGGGGTCAAACATGTGGCCTGGGGGCCAAATGGGGCCGGCCAAAGGTTCCAATGCGGCCCCTGGGATACAGGAAATTGGTGTATAAATATACTAAAATGCAATAAAAATACACTAAAATACACAAAAAATAGCGTAAAACGCAGTAGAAATATACTAAAATACACAAAATATAGAGTAAAATGCAGTAAAAATACACAAAAAATCAAGCCAAATGCAGTGAAAATACACTAAAATTGGTGTAAGATGCAGTAAAAATAAACTAAATACACTAGAAAAAGAGTAAGATTTAGTAAAAACACATTTAAATGTACTAAAAATGGAGTAAAATGCAGTAAAAATACACTAAAATACACAAAATTTAGAGCAGAATGCAGTAAAAATATTCCAAAATAGGGGTTAGAAACATGCATGTAAGATGAACTTTCAAAGCTGAATAATTCCACAGTCAAGGATGTGGAAGAGATTTTTGTTCAGATTCTACATACAGACCATAATATTATCTACAGTCAAATACATAGTACCTACCTACTGTACCTACACCAATGGGTGAGTTACAAAAAAACCTTAAGCTCTTTTTTCATCTGAAACTGAAACTGAGTAAATATAAATACAGTACTGTATGTACAGTACTATAGTACACATAAATACAGTACTGTATGTACAGTACTATAGTACACATAAATACAGTACTGTATGTACAGTACTATAGTACACATAAATACAGTACTGTATGTACAGTACTATAGTACACATAAATACAGTACTGTATGTACAGTACTATAGTACACATAAATACAGTACTGTATGTACAGTACTATAGTACACATAAATACAGTACTGTATGTACAGTACTATAGTACACATAAATACAGTACTGTATGTACAGTACTATAGTACACATAAATACAGTACTGTATGTACAGTACTATAGTACACATAAATACAGTACTGTATGTACAGTACTATAGTACACATAAATACAGTACTGTATGTACAGTACTATAGTAAACATAAATACAGTACTGTATGTACAGTACTATAGTAAACATAAATACAGTACTGTATGTACAGTACTATAGTAAACATAAATACAGTACTGTATGTACAGTACTATAGTACACATAAATACAGTACTGTATGTACAGTACTATAGTACACATAAATACAGTACTGTATGTACAGTACTATAGTACACATAAATACAGTACTGTATGTACAGTACTATAGTACACATAAATACAGTACTGTATGTACAGTACTATAGTAAACATAAATACAGTACTGTATGTACAGTACTATAGTAAACATAAATACAGTACTGTATGTACAGTACTATAGTACACATAAATGCAGTACTGTATGTACAGTACTATAGTAAACAAATACAGTACTGTACATACAGTACTATAGTACACATAAATGCAGTACTGTATGTACAGTACTATAGTACACATAAATACAGTACTGTATGTACAGTACTATAGTAAACATAAATACAGTACTGTATGTACAGTACTATAGTACACATAAATGCAGTACTGTATGTACAGTACTATAGTAAACAAATACAGTACTGTACATACAGTACTATAGTACACATAAATGCAGTACTGTATGTACAGTACTATAGTACACATAAATACAGTACTGTATGTACAGTACTATAGTAAACATAAATACAGTACTGTATGTACAGTACTATAGTAAACATAAATACAGTACTGTATGTACAGTACTATAGTACACATAAATACAGTACTGTATGTACAGTACTATAGTACACATAAATACAGTACTGTATGTACAGTACTATAGTACACATAAATACAGTACTGTATGTACAGTACTATAGTACACATAAATACAGTACTGTATGTACAGTACTATAGTACACATAAATACAGTACTGTATGTACAGTACTATAGTAAACATAAATACAGTACTGTATGTACAGTACTATAGTAAACATAAATACAGTACTGTATGTACAGTACTATAGTACACATAAATGCAGTACTGTATGTACAGTACTATAGTAAACAAATACAGTACTGTACATACAGTACTATAGTACACATAAATGCAGTACTGTATGTACAGTACTATAGTACACATAAATACAGTACTGTATGTACAGTACTATAGTAAACATAAATACAGTACTGTATGTACAGTACTATAGTACACATAAATGCAGTACTGTATGTACAGTACTATAGTAAACAAATACAGTACTGTACATACAGTACTATAGTACACATAAATGCAGTACTGTATGTACAGTACTATAGTACACATAAATACAGTACTGTATGTACAGTACTATAGTAAACATAAATACAGTACTGTATGTACAGTACTATAGTAAACATAAATACAGTACTGTATGTACAGTACTATAGTACACATAAATACAGTACTGTATGTACAGTACTATAGTACACATAAATGCAGTACTGTATGTACAGTACTATAGTACACATAAATACAGTACTGTATGTACAGTACTATAGTAAACATAAATACAGTACTGTATGTACAGTACTATAGTAAACATAAATACAGTACTGTATGTACAGTACTATAGTACACATAAATACAGTACTGTATGTACAGTACTATAGTACACATAAATACAGTACTGTATGTACAGTACTATAGTACACATAAATACAGTACTGTATGTACAGTACTATAGTAAACATAAATACAGTACTGTATGTACAGTACTATACTACACATAAATACAGTACTGTATGTACAGTACTATAGTACACATAAATGCAGTACTGTATGTACAGTACTATAGTAAACAAATACAGTACTGTATGTACAGTACTATAGTACACATAAATGCAGTACTGTATGTACAGTACTATAGTACACATAAATACAGTACTGTATGTACAGTACTATAGTAAACATAAATACAGTACTGTATGTACAGTACTATAGTAAACATAAATACAGTACTGTATGTACAGTACTATAGTACACATAAATACAGTACTGTATGTACAGTACTATAGTACACATAAATACAGTACTGTATGTACAGTACTATAGTACACATAAATACAGTACTGTATGTACAGTACTATAGTAAACATAAATACAGTACTGTATGTACAGTACTATACTACACATAAATACAGTACTGTATGTACAGTACTATAGTACACATAAATGCAGTACTGTATGTACAGTACTATAGTAAACAAATACAGTACTGTACATACAGTACTATAGTACACATAAATACAGTACTGTATGTACAGTACTATAGTACACATAAATACAGTACTGTATGTACAGTACTATACTACACATAAATACAGTACTGTATGTACAGTACTATAGTACACATAAATGCAGTACTGTATGTACAGTACTATAGTAAACAAATACAGTACTGTACATACAGTACTATAGTACACATAAATGCAGTACTGTATGTACAGTACTATAGTACACATAAATACAGTACTGTACGTACAGTACTATAGTAAACAAATACAGTACTGTACATACAGTACTATAGTACACATAAATGCAGTACTGTATGTACAGTACTATAGTACACATAAATACAGTACTGTATGTACAGTACTATAGTAAACAAATACAGTACTGTATGTACAGTACTATAGTAAACATAAATACAGTACTGTATGTACAGTACTATAGTACACATAAATACAGTACTGTATGTACAGTACTATAGTACACATAAATACAGTACTGTATGTACAGTACTATCGTAAACATAAATACAGTACTGTATGTACAGTACTATAGTACACATAAATGCAGTACTGTATGTACAGTACTATAGTAAACATAAATGCAGTACTGTATGTACAGTACTATAGTACAGTACTATAGTACACATAAATGCAGTACTGTATGTACAGTACTATAGTACACATAAATGCAGTACTGTATGTACAGTATCCAGCTAACCATGTGTATATTGGGCCGTAGCAAAGCTAATGCAGCTAACCATGTCCATATAAAAATATATATAAAATAATTTTTTTCTTAGGTCATACTGTTCTTCTCGTGTCAGATCATTGTTTGAATGTTTGCTGGTAGCATTTTCTTTTTAACTTTAAACATTAGCTGAGTTGTTTTAAATTTTACAAGACCATTTGACCCTTTCTATTTCTACATTATTGATCTTCATTAGTGTTAACTTGTCTGTCACGCTTCCCAGTACAGAGCTGTCGTGTCATCAGCAAACAGGACAAACTTCAATTTATCAGATGCTAAATAAATATTGTTTATATATAAAAGGAACAGTTTTGGACCCAGAACAGATCCCTGAGGAACTCCACATGTAACGGTACTGCTCTGGGATCAGTTCTGTCCCCAATGGATCAACTGTTTTCTATTTTTAAATAAGACTGTATCCATCTAAAGGCTCTTCCTCTGATCCCATATTTTTGAATCTTCTGTAATAATATGTTATGATCCATTGTGTCAAAGGTTTTTTTAAATCAATGAAAATGTCAATATTAATAGTAATTTCTTCTACTAGTTCTAATAAAGCTAATACCAGTGATCTATTTTTACACAATCCATATTGACTGTTATTTAACAAACTGTTCACATCAATAAATGGATCTAATGTGAAAACAACTGTTATAGTTTTTAAACAACTGGTCAGATTGATATTGATCTATAGTTTTCAAATAGATTCTTGGCACCATCCTTATAAATGAAACGACTTTAGCCATGTTCATGTGTTCTGGAAACTTGCCCGTTGAAAATGATACATTGAAAATATAGGATAGAGGTTTAGTGTCTTTAATGACATGTTTGATTAGAACCATGTTCATCACTGTCGACAGTTGTTTTTCTTCACTGTTTCTATCATTTCCTTTTCATTGGTTGAATTTAAACACATGGACTTTAAGTTGTTTCCAACACCCTCACACACCTGTGTTGAATCTGATGGTGTAAATGTTGAGGCTAATTGTGGACCTATATTTAGAAAATATTTATTAAATTCATTTGCAATGACTTTTTTAATTACAATATTTTGTCCTTTTTTATAACATGTTCTGGTATGGTCAGGGTTTATAGTGTTCCATAAACCTTTTATATTGTCCCTGTTTTTTAATAACAAACCACTAAAATATTGCTTTTTCAGTCTCTCAATATTTTACTTAACTTATATCTATATTTTTAAATTTACTTTTGTATATTTGACTTTTTAAAAATACTCATACAGCAGGTTCTTTTCCTTCCAGGCATTTACCAATGCCTTCGTTAGCCAAGGTACTGAGCACCTTTATTTTTAAATTAACTTTTATTTTTGGCCAACATTTGTTGTGTAAATCATGAAAAGTGCTGAGGAAAGCCACGGGACATTTACATCTGATTCTTCCAATTATAGTTTACTAGATTTAGTTTAAATATTGCCAATGTTTCATCATTTCTTTTTCGTGTATATTTAATTTGATTCACCCCACTCTCGTTATTTTTCTTGCATTTTGTTTTATAAAGCACAAAGATCAGCAACATCAGTTGTAAAAACAAACATTTGTAAAAATATGATCAATTAATGTGGAGCTGTGGGAGGTAATGCATGTTGGATGAGTCATTTTTGGGTTTTGGGCAGAGACTATATAATTTTCTGTTGGTTTATACCTGCTTGCTTTCAGTAGGCCCACATTAACATCTCCACACACATATGTTTTTTGACCCAGTTTTCCAAATAGTTTTCCAACACCATTTGTAAAGTCGTCAACATCAGACCCAGGGCTTCGGTTCATACAACTTATTAATATATTTGTTCTGTTTTAAATAACACTTCAACTGTAAGACACTCCATTCCATCATCAATAGTTAATGTCATATGTTTAAGTATCGTTGACTCACTCTGCGACCCCTACCCCACTGTCGTTGTCTCTGCTTTGTTTAAATATTTCATATCCTCTCATTGTGAACTTATCTGCTCGCTCATTGGTTATCCATGTTTCTGTTATTGTAATTACATTAAAGGATATTTTAAGATTATTATGTTTTATTTTATCATAGTTTGCGTGCAAACTATGACTATTAAAGTGGGTTATTGATTGTGTATTGGTTTGATCAGCTATTTTTTGGTCATCTTGGTAGTATTTGCACATACTGCTCATGTTATTGTAAAAGTTTATATCTGGATCAGCTTCATTAATCACATTTTGCTTTTCTTCATTAATATATACAGGTGTATAAAGATCAACAGTCTGGTTCTTTGCACCATCCTCGTGTTCTACATTTGAATCATTGTGTTTCCTGTCATGGAATATTATCAAATCCAAATGGTAGCCTTTTTTTTTTTTTTTTACTGGAATGTGTTAAAGTCCTGCACTTCCCACATACATCAGACTTTGGCCTCTTCTGGTCACATTTACTTTAATAAACACTTTACCGTCCATGTTGCTTGAATGTTCTGAGTCTTTCTCAGAACCCTGTCTTTCCACTTCTGAGGTTTTTTTACTCAGGTATTCGTTTAAGGACACATTAGTCCCATTAAGTTTTTGTCCTTGTCTGAGAACAGCAGATGTTTGATTTCTATTTCCAAATTTAATGATCACAGCACTTGAGCGTTTTTTCCTTGGGGGGGTGGCACGCTCCACTATCGCTGGTGTTCACATCAGTACCTCTGTTGTTGACAAAGTTCACCACCTGTTGCTCTGCCGACTCCTGGTACATCTGCGGAAATTATTCCCCAGTTGATAATGTCTTTGTATATGATCTTGGTTTGGTTGGTAGTCCAGTTATAATCAGATCATTGATCCTACTGTACTGTTCACTTTCTAAAGCATGTATCCTTCTCCTCATTTAGTGTTTTTAAAGTCTTTATTTCTAACATAAGGTCCATTATCATTGTTTGTTGGTTTGCAATTGTAGCAGTTTGTTCCAAAACTTTAGCAAGCGATGTCTTAATTTGCTCCAGTTCTTCCTCCATTACTGTCATGGTCCTTTTGGGGACATCTTGGTATTAGTTCATAAATCACAGGACTCACCAGGCTTTCACCGCCATCCACCAGCTTGCTTTGCATGAACAAAACACTGCGGCGGTAGCTCGTTAGCTGCCGTTAATGTTGCTGTTAGCACATCTAGGCTAATGTCAGTGTCTGGGACAGAAGATCTGAGCCACGTCCGGGTGAGAATGAGGACGCAGTAGTCCGGTGTATCACGCTTGGTGTTCAAGTCCAGCCCCAGGCAGTCCAGCCTGTCCTCCAGTGAGCGCACCTTGGTGAGCAGGACGATGGTTGAAACGGGCCAGCTCCCAGCCCACCTGGAAACCCACCGCTACAGCCGCGCCTCTCTGACTCCTTCCATGCCGCCCTTGACGTTGGCGTCCGTGGGAAGGAGACGCCGCTGCACCGCAGCGTCTCCGGGCTTGCAGAGTCCAAATTTTCAACACTTTCTCCCAAACTGATGATAGTCTTCCGGTCATACACTCTTCCTTCACCGTTTGGCCGAACCCTCTATACCAAAAGCGCTTGTCTAGGTGGAGAAAACATCGTCAAAGTGTCTGTGTTATCGGGAGACACATCAGCTTGCAGCCATCTTGAGTGATTATCAATGTGTATGCACCTCTATTGTGAGGGTGGGGGCATATCCAGCTGCTGTCAACATGGCTGTTTCTGGTTGTTCGGTCTCGAAGCGAGCGAAGAAGAGGTTGAGCTCTTCTGCCAGGGCAGCATCACCCTCAGCAGCTCTGATACCAGGTTTATAGTTGGTGAGGTGCTGGCCCACCATTCATGCCTGCTTGCTGTTGTTGCTGTCCAGGTGGTCCTGAAATCCTTTTTGGCCTTCCTGATGCCTCTCTTTAAGTTGGCGCGGGCCGTGCTGTAGAGAGCCCTGTCGCCAGCTCTGAAGGCGGTGTTTCTCTCCCACAGCAGTTGTTTCACCTCTCTGATCATCCAGGGTTTCTGATTGGGGTAGACCCGGATGCATCTCTCCACTGCAACTGTGTCCACACAGTTCTTAATGTAACACAGCACAGCGTCTGTAAAAATATCTAGGTCATCATCCTCAAAGATGCCCCAGTCAGTGCTGTTGAAACAGTCCTGCAGCTGCTGAGAAACACCATCTGGCCAGGTTCTGATGGTCTTAGTGGTGGGGAGGGATTTCCGGAGGGGGTGTATGCAGGTATGTGTTGCATGAAGATGTGGTCTGACTTGCCCAGGTGTGGTGCAGATCTGGGCTGGTAGCCTAGTTTGATGTTGCTGTAAACCTTGTGCAGATTATTTGCTCCCCTTGTCGCACACTTAACATGCTGGTGCAGTTTAGGGAGAACTGAGTTTAGGTCTACATGATTAAAGTTACCTACAATTATGTGCACAGCGTCTGGATGTCGGTTTTGCTGCAGGCCAATGTTGTTGTAAAGCAGACCGGAGGCCGAGCTAGCATTACCATCTGGTGGAATGTAAACAATGGTTAGCATGGCTGCAGTAAACTCCTGAGGAAGGTAGAACGGTCTTAATTTCACAGTCAAATATTCCAACTCAGCCCTGGATCTGCTGGGTCTGTGCACTCTCCCGGGGCCTTGGGGGTGTCTGCGGCAGGTCTCTTCTGGGGCGCCCTGGTTGGCCCTGGGGTTTGGGGTGGGTCGGCCCCCCGGCTGCGCCCCTGTCTCTTCCTGCTCTGCTTCCCTCCTCCTCCCTCCTCTACCGCCTGGCCGCTTGTCCCTCTCCCTCTCTTGGGGGGGCTGGGGGCCCGCTGCTGCCTTGGGGACTGGCATGGGGGCCTGGTGGTCTCTCTGGGGGGTGGCTCTGGCTCATCCGGGCACAAGCCTTGGCACTTGCCTGTGTGCCGCCACTGGAGATTAGCTTCTGGTGGCTGGGGGCTTCTGTCCGAGCCTGGGGCTGTCCTGGGGAGTAGTGGGACGGGTGGGGTTTTGTTTTGGTGGTGCTGTGGGGAGGGCGCCCTGCATCCTGGGCATGCTGGCACCGGCCAGGTCTACGGCCTTGTCTCTTCCCCATCACCCTCTTGCTTGCCTCCCCTGGTCTCTAATTTTTCTAATTTCTTTTTAATGCACCACACACATTCACACCTTGGGGGTAGATCTTAGATGGCTCGGGGAACATAGGCCATGGTAGGCTGCAGAGTAGCCATCTTCTGTGGTCCTCTGGCCTTCCCTCTGGATGCCTCGCCCAGCCTCCCCACTTTTAATGCACCACATGACACTCAGGGTTACACAATCACGGTGCAGGGATAATGTCTCCAATCAGGGACCTGGTGACATATTAACAGGGAGTAATGGGGGGGATTTCACTAATATGGCCTCGCTGGTGGGACCCGGCCACTTTATAGCTACGGGGGAGCTGGGGTAGACTACCATCCATGTTGGTGTTGCTGGGGGGTCCCCGGAACCTGGGGGAATTGTCCGGGGGGGGGGGTTCCTGCTTGCCCGTCGGGTCCAAGCTGGTGCGATGACTCTTGGTGGGCCACGGGGGCTGGATTAGCTGTTCTGGTGGGTGCTGTGGCTGTACTGCGGTCTGGTGGCGTGCGGTGGCTCTGTCCTGGTGGGTTGTCGGGGTGCATTGCGGGTAGTACTACGCTTGCCTGGGGCCGGGTGCGGGGGTGTGCGGGGTGCCTCCCTGTTGGTGTTGCCGGGCCCCAACACACTGTCCATATTTACCCTCTGGACTCGCATTGGGTCCCAGCTCCGATGTCCTCTGACCGGCTCGTGGTGGCGGCCGGCTTTGTGGCCTGGTTGCTGCCCCCTCAGTGGCCTGCTTGCTGCCCTCCCTGGCTTATAATAGAGCGTTCTAATAAAGGATGTCTGCTCAGCTTTCAGGGAGGACCGTTGATGGTCACACACATGCACTAAATATTTTAGTATTTGGCTGCAAGACTGGAATATGCTTTGACTCCCCCTCTGTGGGGTCAAACAACGAGAACAAAATGCAGACAAATTAGAAAAAAAAAATTCTATTTGTTTCCTACTTTCCTATCTGCTCATTTGTTGTTGTTTTTTGTTCTGTTTTGTTTTTTTGTATATATGGATATGTTTAGTATTTCAATTATTTATTATTATTTTTATAATTATTATTACTATTTTTATTATTATTGTTATTATTTTTTATTATTATCATCATTTTTGTACTATGCACTCTATTGCTATAAGATTAATTCACGTTATTGGGGAAGTGAAGAAAGGGTAGGATTAAATAAGATTATGCTTCATCTTACTCCTTTTCGGACATGTCATTGTTATTATTATTATTATCATTATTGTTGTTGTATTGATTATTGTTGTATTCTGTGCATGTTCGAAATAAAGCATTCAAATCAAAACACTAGACCAACACCCCTCTTTCCTTTTAGTGTAATTCTAAATGATCATCTGTAAACATAGTGTCCTACATCTGATGGAGTATGTACTAAGTATCCATGAATAATCACTGTCAATGAATGACCATCAAGTGAAGATAAACATTCACAATAACTCTATTCCTTGAATTGTAACATGGAGCAAATCAAACTCTTATTCTGATAAATCAAACTTTAAATGACTCAAAATCATGAGATAAAAAGTCTAATTTATTTGATAAAAAGTCAGAATTATGAGGAAAAAGGTTCCCCCAAGACATGCCCTGGGTGACCGCCTAGTCTGCTTCACGCCAGCCCTGCTCTGTACCCCCAGCTCTTAAAGCCCAATTAACTAGAGCGGATAATGAGGTAAATCAGTTCTCAACTAAGTTAAATAAAAGTAAAAATAAATACATGTAAATGGAGAATGTGCATGGCAGCCAGAGTAAGGAACCTTTTTATGTCTTCCACTGGTTATAGGTGTTAAAGTGTCTGCCTTCACAACGATGGAATAATCTAAGTAAATATGAAAATAAAATAGGCATTGTTTATGCGTGTCATGAAACACACATGTAGGGCTTCATTTCCAGTTCTTTTATATTTGTTGGAGTCCTTCAGCAGAGTCTTGTTATTGCAATTTCTAGTCTAAATAAGTGTTATATTCACACAATACCCACACTGTCAATGCCTAGTAACACTTCCTATTTATGCTAAACATACACATTGGCACAAAACAATAGAAAACAGCAGAGAAGTGTGAAAAGCAGTAAATACAGAAGACTTTCTGAAATGCATTGTGGTGCTGTAGAGTATACATTATCTTAAAATACAGTAACACAGTTTCCAGACAGTGTTTACAGGAGCGTTTTTATTCCTGTTTAATTCAGAATAAAGGTTAATTCCTCTTTCAGATGAACCATGTAAACACCTAATTCCTGTTGTAAATAACTATTCTGAATTCAACTGAATTCAGAATAAACAAATAGACAGTATTGTACCTGAACGCGTTCATTGAACGATCGTTCACGAACTCTATCAAATTTTTGACAAACGTGAACGACTCGTTCACTTTTGCCAAATGAACAGGAAGTTGTGAACGCAGTTATTCTGACATTTATTAAACTACGCTCTTATTTAGTTCATATTTAGTTCTTATCACGTTGTAATTATTGAGTCCTATAAGGAATAAAATGGGATCAAAACACAGCATTATCATAGATGTCATTTTTGTATTATTTGGCGGGGGGGGGGGGGGGGTGCAGAGAGTTTTTGGGAGTGGAGAAAAAGAGTTAAATGTACAGAGTGTGACCAGAGCAGGTGTTGTCCCGTTCTTGTAAATAAACATTGAAAATGAAACTCAGTGAAACCACTCCTTATGTTCTAAGAACCTGCAGAGGGAAGTTAACCCTGGGGTAAGGTACATACTACTGCCCTGGAGGTGGGGGCATTTTCCCCTGATTTACTGACTACAGGATAACGTCAGAAACAGTTAATAATACGTTTACAATAATAACATAAAAAAGAACGAAAAAGTTCATTTTGGGATCCATGAACTTCTAGTTCATAATTTGGAAGAATTTATTTAATTATTTATTTATTTATTTTATCTCAGTCAAAATACAAAACAAAAAAAACAAGCACAAGGCAGGTAGACACATTTTCACACATAATGAATATACTGTTTGACCGAAAAGGTTTAGGGCTGAAGCCGAAGCTTATTTAACCACCATTACCAATACCTTACTGCAGGAAAAAAACAAACAAAAACAAAACAACAACAAAGATCAAATACCCACAATGCAAGAGTCAAATACAAAAACAACTGTCCAAATAAAAGTCCCTTTGTCCCCCCCCCCCCCTCCCTTTTTCTCTCTCTCCCTCCCACCTTCTCTACTTCCTCCTTTCCTTTTCTCTCCCCCTCTTCTTACTTTTACTTCCTTTATCCTAGTTTTACTTTTCATTCGTTTTTCTTCCATTCTCACTCATGCATACGCATAAATATACACGTATATATACACAAACATACACATATATAGAAAAAGATAAACAGAAATAGATTACAGAACAAACAAAAATAGTAAATTGATTAGTCAATCATTCAGTTAGTTAGTAGTAGGAGTAGTAATAATAATAATAATAATAATAATAATAATAATAATAATAATAATAATAATAATGATGATAATAATAATAATAATAATAATAATAATAATAATAATAATAATAATAATAATAAGACAGTTTAGTTGTGAGTTTGTATAATATGTGTTGTAAGGTTTATTTGTTACTACAAAGCAGTGTATTTATCAATGACCCTTGTTTTGTATAAGTTTTTGAATATGTTTATAGAGTTTGTTGTTTTTAGTTCATTGTCCAGAATGTTCCACAGATTTAAACCTTTGACTGTAGTGCATTTTCCTTTAGTATTTGATCTCACTTTTATTTTATTGAATATTGCAGTGCCCCTCAGATTATATTTGGTTTCTCTTTGGTTGAACAGTTCCTGTATGCAGTCTGGGAGAATATTATGGTCTGTTTTATACATGATAACAGCTGTGTTTAGGTTTGTTAAGTCTTCTAGTTTTAGAAGTTTTGTTGGTATAAGATAGTCACAATGATTGATAATCCTTATAGCTTTTTTTTGCAGTATAAAAACTGAATGGATTATTGATTTAAACGTGTGCCCCCACACCTCCACACAGTAAGTTAAATATGGCAGTAATAGAGAGCAGTATAATGTGTGGAGTGATTTTTTGTTTACAGAGTATTTGACTTTGTGTAAAATAGCAATTCTTTTAGATATTTTTCTTTTTAAGTTGTCAATATGGGCCTTCCAATTTAATTTATCATCAATTATTACACCTAGAAATTTTGTTTGGTTTACTTGTTCAATAGCTCTGTTATCACTGGATAGTTTTATTGGAATTTTGATCTTTTTATTTCCAAATAAAATTAAATTTGTTTTATTTATGTGTAATGATAATTCATTTATGTCAAACCATTTTTAAAGAATTTTTAGATCATTTTCAACTGCATTCAAGAGCTGTTCAAGCTCTGGACCAGAGGCATACAGGCTTGTATCATCCGCAAATAAAACACAATTAACATTTTGCAAAACATCACAGATATCATTTATGAACAATATAAAAAGGTTGGGGCCGAGAACAGAGCCTTGTGGAACTCCATATAATACCATTTGGATATCTGAATTTACTCCATTTAAATGTACATATTGTTTCCTGTTGGTAAGGTAGCTTTTTAGCCACGTGTAAGCAGTGCCTCTTATTCCATATCTGTACAGTTTTTTGAGTAAAGTTGCATGATGTATGGTATCAAATGCCTTACTTAAATCTATAAACACTCCTACAGTGAATTCTGAGCTGTCTGTAGCATTTGAAATACTGTCAATAAGTTCAATTACAGCCATTGAGGTAGATCTTTTTGGTCTAAAACCATATTGATGTTTATTTAGCAGATGGTGCTTATTAATAAAACTGTCCAACCTATCCATAAAAAGTTTTTCAAGGATTTTGGAAAATTGAGGGAGTAGTGAGATTGGTCTGTAATTGTTAAGTAGTTGTTTGTCTCCATTTTTATATATAGGGATAACTTTTGCAATTTTCATTTCATCTGGGAAAATACCTGCTTGGAGTGATAAGTTACAAATGTATGTGAAAGGTTTTAAAATAGTTTCAATTATACTTTTAATTAAGATTATATCTACATTGGTGTGGTCAGTTGATTTCTTATTTTTTAAGTTATTAACAATTGTTAGTATTTCATGCTCATCTACACTATTAATGAAAATGGAATGTGGATTCATATTAATCACTTTTTCATCTAAACCGTACTTATCATTAGGCTCTACTATTTTCTTTGCAAGATTCGGTCCTACATTCACAAAAAAATCATTGAACGCATCTGCAATCTCTTTTGGCCTGTCTATTATTGTGTTTTTATTAATGTGATTTGGGAGGTTTATGTTACTGGTGCCCTTCTTAATTATGCTGTTGAGTATTTTCCAAGTACCTTGAATATTACTTTTGTGTTGGTCCAGTATTTTATAATAATAGTCCTTTTTTACTTTTCCTAATAATATTAGTGAGCTTGTTTTTATACTTCTTGTATCTAGTTTCTGACTCCTCATTTCTGTCTATCAAGAAGGTTTTATAAAGTAGATTTTTCTTATTGCAAGCATTTTTTATTCCCTTAGTCATCCAAGGCTTGACATGCATTTGTTGATTTTTACATGAAATCTTTTTGAAGGGACAATGTCTGTCATAAAGCACCGTTAAAACAGATAAAAAGGCGTTATAAGCCACTTTTGGGTCAGCTGCCGAATAGACTTCATTCCAGGTCTGTTTTTGGAGGTGGTCTCTGAGTGCATTGATTGCATCAGGAGTTCTTAAGCGTGTTAGTGTATATGTGTTGCTTGTAGGAGTTCTTTCATTGTTACACTTATGATGGAATATTGCAAATATGGGAAGATGGTCAGTTATGTCGTTGATAAGTAGACCAGCTGTTATTTGTTTTTCTATATTTTATCAATTAATGTGGCTGTCTCTAATGTAATTCTGCTGGGTTTTGTTATTGCAGGGAACTGATTATTAGTAAACATAGTGTTGATAAAATTGCTAGTTTTAGCGTTTTCATGGGACTTAAGAATGTCGATGTTAAAATCGCCAATAGCTAAGTGCATCTTATTGTTTGTGTTGACAAACATATTGTCAAGAATTGAGGTGAAAGTGTCCGTACAGGATCCCGACGTTCTGTTTATACATGTTAACACTATGTTCTTTGCTCTTTTAAATATTATTTCTACCGTTATGGACTCAAGAATATTGTCAACGTTGTTAGTATTTACCAATTTACACTGCAATAATTTATCAATATATAATGCAACTCCTCCACCTGTTCTATTAGTCCTGTGTGATGTAAATAATTCATACCCATCCATTTCAATACTAAGTGTTTTGTCATGATCTAACCAAGTGTCAGACACAGCGACCACACTAAAGGGTTTGAACTGGCTCAGATAATCCCTAATGTGTGTAAAGTTTTTGTTTAGACTCCTGCTGTTAAAGTCAATCACAGAGAAATTCCCTTCCATCTTGAGAGTCTTGAACTGATCATCAGTATAATACTCACAGTTGTTATTTAAATTATTATAGAAGTTGTTTTCGGGATCAAGATACATTTCTATTTCATATGTTTTATGTTCAGTGGTATCAAATGTATTAAAATTAATTTTTTCATATTTACTATAAAGATTATCTTCCCTATTTCTAGAACTGGGTATATCATCAGCAATGTTGATCATCTCTAGCTCTTGAAACTTTTCAAAATCTGTCATAATTCAAAAGATACAGTTCATATTTTGACATAACACTTAATGAACGATGAACTGAACTAATTCATATTGACTAACTTGAACTGAACTTTGAACTAGTTCCTAATTAAGGTGAACTTTCCCAACACTGCAAATAGACCAAGATATTAAAACTCTTCAAAAATACAGAAAAAAAACACGCTAAAAATGTGATAGAATATCCTAAGTATGTAAAAAAATCTGAATATATATTCCTATATATGTATGTATGCGGTAAGCTCAGCTGCTCACCGAGTGTGGAAGAACCTTTACTGTCAGTTTTTCCAGTGTGTTCATTACAACCTTATTATTCATTATTCATCATGGACCCAAACAAAGTGATTCCAGGTCTGTTAACAAACACTGAATGTGAAAGTTTGACCCAAACTAACCACTAATCCCACTTACCACTCCTTTGAAAGTCTAGTTTCATCCATTACTTTCCCCAACTGCAGAAACCAAAAACCAGTCCTTTTTGTCATAGTCTACCGCCCTCCTGGTCCTTATTCACAGTTTTTATTAGAAGTCTCTGACTTTCTATCCAGTGTAGTGTTGAACTGGGATAGGATTAGAATAGTTGGTGATTTGAACATACATGTCGATAACAACGCTGACTCTCTTAGTAATGCATTTAGTGACCTACTAGACGGATTAGGCTTTATCCAAAATGTTAATAAACCAACCCACATTCACAGACATACTCTTGATCTGATCTTAACACTTGCTGTTGAAATTAATGACCTGGTTGTTTTTACCCATAATCCCATACTCTGATGACTTTTTAATGACCTTTCAGTTTATGCTTGAGGATATTTCCACCTCAGTGATTAAAACACAAATGAAAATGATACTATGTGACCATGCTGTCTCAAAGTACAAAGAGTTAATTCAGTCACTATTTGTGCCTGTGTCATGTGATTATGTAAAGGACACATTTAGTCCCAGTATAAGTGATGAGTTAGTCGATAGTACCATGCTCACATTAAAAACTACGTTAGATATAGTTGCCCCCCTTAAGTTAAAAACTACTAAGGTTAGATTAACCTCCCCATGGTACAACGCTGACACTCGCTCCATTAAACAAACAACACCTAAATTAGAGACAATGGAGGCGATCCAACTTAGAAGATTCTCTCAATGCCTGGAAAAATATCTTAATAAAGTATAATCCATCTTTGCGTACAGCCAAAACTAGATATTACTCATCCATAATAGAAGAAAACCAGAATAATCCTAGATTCCTGTTCAGTACTGTAGCCAGACTGACAAACAGACACACCTCCGTGGAACCAGTTATTCCATCCACGCTCCATTCTGATGATTTCCTGCAGTTCTTTAACAATAAATTATCAACTATTAGAGACAAAATAGACACATTTCTCCCAAATATTAGATCAGAAAAAGTAGCGCTTTCAAACCTAGGCCTTTTTATAAATCCCTCTGTAACACTAAATAATTTCACCACTGTAGACCAAACTGATGTCATATCTATTATCATGTCTTCCAAATCATCACCTGCCTCTTAGATCCAATTACAACTAAACTCTTTAAACAGATTCTGCCCCTAATTATTAACACTGTCCTAAATATAATTAACACTTCATTAATTACTGGATATGTGCTGCAGTCATTTAAATATGCTGTTATTAAACCAATTCTGAAAAAGCCTACCCTAGATCCTGACATTTTAGCCAATTATAGGTCTATATTTAATTTGTCCTTCCTGTCAAAGGTTTTAGAACGAGTAATAGTTAAACAGCTGTGCCAATACCTGCAGGATAATAGTTTATTTGAACAGTTTCAGTCTGGCTTTCGTGCCCATCATAGCACTGAAACAGCGTTAGTTAAAGTTACTAATGACTTATTATTAGCCGCTGACATCGGATTAATATGGGTCCTGATGTTATTAGACCTTAGTGCAGCCTTTGACGCCATTGACCACAGTATCTTAGTGCACAGATTCTTAGTGCAGTGGGGAAGCTAAGTCGAGGCCCCACACTGTCACTTGCGGGGTCCCCCAGGGGTCTGTCTTGGGCCCCATCCTGTTCAACATCTATATGCTCCCCTTGGGCCACATCATCAGCAAGCATGGCGTCTCCTTCCACTGCTATGCTGATGATACTCAGCTCTATGTCAGGTTGGACCGGACCTCCCCAAACTCCACCCATTCCATGCAAACACTCACTGCCTGCCTGGAGGAGACCAAAGCGTGGATGAATGACAATTTCCTCCAGCTCAACGCCACAAAAACTGTAGCCCTCTTAATTGGCACTCCACACCAACTCAAATCCTTCCCTCTCACAGTTCTCTCACTTTCTGGCCATAACATCACCCCCTCAACCTCAGTCACCAACCTGGGTGTCCGCCTTGACCCCAATCTCTCCTTTAATCTCCATATCCAACTCCTCTGTAAAACTGCATTTTTCCACCTCCGGACCAGGGCTCTACAGTGCGCCCATTTCACTCGCATTTGCGAGCAAATATTTCAGCGTGCGAATGAGGAAAACAAAACAGTCGCACATGTGCGAGTGCTTCTTGCAGCAACAATAAGGCACGCACACAGACCTGAGGAGCTAATGACAACCTACCCGAAATGAATTAAAAGTGTGTGAACAGCTCCGCATAGTCGAGACGAACACGGCACATATTGAAAGGATTAACCCTTTAACTCCTGATGCGTCAGCGCTGACACGTTTTGAGTCGATGGTTTAGTTTAAAAATTCAGACAAATTCAAGTGTTTTTTAACTGTTAATTTACTGAGAATTTTGTTCATGGAACTGATGTACAGGTGCCGAAAAGCAAGTGATTAAGAAAAAGAAAAAGCCCAAACTAAAACTACTGGAACCAAATTACAACACTAGTTATTTATTCCTTTTATTTTTACTTCATTTTGGGTTTTGTGGGTTTTTGTTTTTTGCCTTTTTTTTCCACGTTATTTCTTATTTTGTGAATATATATTAGTTTCTGTTGATGTTGCTTATTTTGTTTATTTTTCTGTTTTTTTTTATTTTATTATTTTTCTTTAATTGTGTTCTGTTAGTGTCTTACTTTGTTCATGTTACATATTATTTTGTTGGTTTATTCATTTTTGTTCATTTTACTGATCACTTTGACTGTTTTTTGTTCATTGTGTTGCTTATTTTATCTTATTTTATTTTTTACTGTGTCTCAGTCTCAGGACTTAAAGGGTTAATCATTCTAAAATGTATTTAATAACAAGGCAGCCAATACAACGTTCTAAAACAGAGGTGTCAAACATGTGGCCCGGGGGCCAAATCCGGCCCACCTCAGGGTCCAGTCTGGCCCTTTGGATGAATTTATGAAATGCAAAAAATACACTTAAATATAAACCATTTTGATTCACAGTCAGACCAATTCAATCTCATAATAAACTATAAATATTCACAACTTATCTTTGTAAATTTCACAGAAAATCTCAATAACCAGAACAAATATGAAAAAATGAAAATGTCTTAAGAGAGTAAGTACAACTTTAATAATATTCCACCTATTACTAAATATTTTGTGTATTTGTAGATCCAGTGTGATCTATAAGTTAGAATATATATGTGTAAATGTTAAACTAAAGCCTAATATTGTTTTGTTTTCATAACGAAATTTTACTTTTTTTGCTCTAAAACAGAGAGAAAGGTTTGGAGTTGACATGATTTATATATTATGTTGTTGTTGTTTATATATATATATATATATATATATATATATATATATATATATATATCTATATATATATATATATATATATATATATATATATATATATATACTGCTTCGGCCCACTTCAGATCAAATTTAGTTGAATGTGGCCCCTGAACTAAAATGAGTTTGACACCCCTGTTCTAAAATCTATCAAACATTAAAACAGCGCGAGAAGCTCCGCAAAGAAGGAAAGCAGAAAATTACCTCATCAAGATGCAAAGTATAGCGGCGTTTTTTTAAAAGCAATAATGACAAAAACAAGACAAAAAGGACGAACGAAGAAGAAAGTGTTGGCCAAGCGGTGAAGAAAGCTCAAACATTGGGGGAAGTTCAAACGCTCACGAAAGTGTACAAGTTCAACCCTGACTGGCTCAAAGACTTCGAGTGCCTAGAGTACGATGTTACGAAGTTGTGCCCCTATTTTTTTTGTGTGCTCCTAAATTTTTTAACTTAGGGGCACGTGTGCTCCTGGAAAAAAAAGTTAGCGTAGAGCCCTGCTCCGGACCATCTCCAAACTCCGCCCCTCCCTCACACTCCCCGATGCTGAGAAGCTGGTCCACGCTTTTGTCTCCTCCAGGCTGGATTACTGCAATGCACTCCTCATCGGGATCTCTGGCAGAAACCTCCAACACCTACAGTCCATCCAGAACTGTGCTGCCAGGATCCTGATGAGGGTGCCCAAAACACACCACATTACACCCGCCCTCCATCAACTTCACTGGCTCCCGGTCAGGTTCAGGGTGGAGTACAAAATCTCCACCCTGACCCACCAGTGTCTCTACGGCAGTGCACCGGTGTACCTAAAGGAACTGCTGTCCCCCCACGAACCCGCCAGACATCTCCGCTCCACAGACGCCAACCTCTTACAGGTCCCCAAGACCAAGCTCAGGACCATGGGGGACCGAGCTTTTCAGGCGGCGGCACCACGCCTGTGGAACGCTCTTCCGGCCCACCTCAGGGTGCCACAGGCTGTGGAAACTTTTAAAAAGAATTTAAAAACCTTTTTATTTCAAAAGGCTTTTTAGTTTCTTTTAAAGACTTAAGCTTTTAAATATAGTTATGAGTTAAATGACTGTGGCTTTTAAATGTTTTTATCGCTTTTTATTGTCACTATTGCTGTTGTTATTGCTTCTGATTTGCTGAACCTGTAGCACTTTGAGATCTGCTTCAGATGTAAAGTGCACTACAAATAAAATGTATTATTATTATTATTTATAGATTAGAATATGATATAGGTATTAGAGGAGCAGCCCTCTGCTGCTTTAAATCATATTTATCTGATCGCTACCAATTTGTTCACGTCAATCAACAATCATCACAGTCCTCCAGAGTTAATTATGGCGTGCCCCAAGGGTCAGTCCTTGGGCCTATTTTGTTTACACTATATATGCTCCCTTTAGGTAACATTATTAGAAATCATGGCATTAATTTTCATTGTTACGCGGATGACACACAGCTATATTTATCGATTAAACCTGATCAGACCAGACAAATAGATAAACTAAGTACATGTGTCCAAGACATAAAGACTTGGATGAGTGACAATTATCTTTTATTGAACCCTGAAAAAACTGAAGTTGTTATAATTGGTCCTAAAAATGCGAGAGACTCCCTACCTGACCAGATAGTTACTCTGGACAGCTTAAGTGGAACACCCAGTGCCACAGTTAAAAATTTAGGAGTTTTATTTGATCAAGATCTTCGATTCAAAATGCACATTAACCAAACTTGCAGAACAGCCTTCTTTCACCTGCGCAACATTAGCCAAAATTAGGAATATTCTGTCTAAAACGACTGCAGAAAAATTCATTCATGCATTTGTTACATCACGATTAGATTATTGTAACTCCTTACTTGTAGCGTGTCCTAAATATTCCCTAAAAAGCTTCAACTGGTTCAAAATGCAGCAGCAAGATTATTAACAGGATCAAATAGAAGAGAACACATCACCCCTGTGCTCCAAACCCTGACCCCTGACCCCTAACCCTATCACCCCTGTGCTCCAAACCCTGACCCCTAACCCTATCACCCCTGTGCTCCAAACCCTGACCCCTGACCCTATCACCCCTCTGCTCCAAACCCTTCACTGGCTACCAGTTGAGTCTAGAATTGAATTTAAAATCCTCCTCCTTACATATAAAACCATTAATGGTATGGGCCCCTCTTATCTTAAAGATGATCTGGTTCCGTACCAACCCAATAGAACCCTTCGTTCTCAGAATGCAGGTTTATTGAAAGTTCCTAGGGTTTCTAAAAGTACAGTAGGAGCTAGAGCCTTTAGTTACCATGGTTACTGTCTTATGGAATCAGCTTCCCTTTAATATTAAAGATGCCGGCACAGTCTCTACATTTAAAATTAGGTTGAAAACATTCACAGTTCAGTCACAGTTCAGTCTAGGCTGCCCTAGGAGTTAGAATGCTGGGGGAAGTACAGACACTGAGTTCTTTCTTCTCTTTCTCTCTCTCACACCTGTTTCTGTCATTTTTATAACCTATCTTTCATACCAAGTCTGTTCATGACTAGTCACCTGGTCACTTCTAACACATATTTCATACTACAGGTGTATAATTTCATAATTTTTAAAGGGTTTAGGGGGTAGTATTGAGGGCTTTGGAACCAGTCAGGTCTTTTACATGTGTGACTACTTGTGAAAAAATCACATTACGTTTGTGAATTCAGGTACCACTGTATATTAATTTTGTAAGAAGGGATTCACAGGTAAACATACTGCACCCTAGCCCTGTCTACATGACTTTGTATTCCTGTTTAATTCAAAATCAGTGAATTCCTCTTTCAGGTGAACCATGTAAACTCCTAATTCCAGTTGAAAATAATAATTCTGAATTAAACTGAATTCAGAATAAAGTCACTGTTTTATTGTGATCTTAATTCAATAATTCCTCTGACATAGAAACGGTTAATTCCTCTTTAACATTATTCCTGTCATTCTGCACATGCTCCTGGTCTGGTTGCCATGTGGACGCACATATTCCATGTTGTTGGCGTTAGTTTTTTAGTTCCTATGGTTGATTGGATCGAGCTGCTGCTTTGCAATTAAGACAAAAATGAAGTCAAACATCACATATAGTATCTGTTCTAACATGTTGTTAGGGTTAGGGTAGGCTAATGCTAATGCTCACATCACATGTAGTATCTGCTCTAACATGTTGTTAGGGTTAGGGTAGGCTAATGCTAATGCTAACCCTAACATCACACGTAGCATCTGCTTTCACATGTTGTTAGTGTTAGGGTAGGCTAATGCTAATGCTAACACCACATGAAGTATCTGCTTTAACATGTTGATAGTTAAAATGTAAGCAAAACGAAGTGAACACCATGGTTTTCTTCCAGGAGACATCCAGACGTTAAGTGGTTGTTCTGTCCAATCAGAACCCTCTGTACCTCCAGCTCTTAAAGAACAATTAAGTAGTCGGTCCATTGTGTCCTTGGGCAAAGACACTTCACTTCCTGCCTCCAGTGTCACTCACACTGGTGTATGAATGTTTGGTGGTGGGAGGGGCTGTAGGCAAAAAATGTCTGCCACCCTTCTGTCAGTCTGGTACAGGACAACTGTGGATACACATGTAGTTTACCACCACCAGAGGGAGCATGTGAGAGTGAATGAATTGTCACTAATGTAAAATTGTAAAAAGTAAAAATTATCAGTCACTACACACAACCAGAATTAATCCATATATATAACAACTCAATGAGGCTGTGAAAGACAACTCTGGAGGCCAACTCAAAGCCAATTGCACAGGTGAACATCAGATGCGGCATTTACCAAGGAGATGCTCTGTCCCCCCTGCTGTTCTGCATAGGCCTAAACCCCCTCAGCCAGATCATCTCAAAGAGTGGCTTCGGATACCAGTTCCGAAGTGGAACATCCATCAACCACCTCCTCTACATGGATGACATCAAGCTGTATGCCAAGAATGAGCGTGACATTGATTCCCTAATTCACCTCACCCGGATCTACAGCAAAGACATTGGGATGTCATTCGGACTAGATAAATGTGGGCGGATGATATCTAGAAGAGGAAAGGTGATCACAACTGAAGGGGTTGACCTACCTGAAGGGAATATCACAGAAGTGCAGGAAAGTTACAAATACCTAGGGATCCCACAGACAAATGGTAATCATGAGGAGGCAGCTGGGAAGTCAGCCACAGCCAAATACCTACAGAGGGTAAGACAGGTCCTGAAAAGTCAGCTGAACGGCAAAAATAAGATCCAGGCCATTAACACCTATGCCCTGCCAGTAATCAGATACCCAGCTGGGATAATATCCTGGCCACTGGAAGAGATACAAGCCACTGATATCAAGACAAGGAAACTCCTTACCATGCATGGAGGGTTCCACCCCAAGTCCAGTGTCCTGAGGCTGTACACTAAGAGAAAGGAAGGGGGCCGAGGACTAGTAAGTGTCAGAACTACTGTCCAGGAGGAAACGGCGAACCTCCAGGAATACATCAAGAAAATGGCCCCCAATGACCAACTGCTAAGTGAATGCCTCAGGCAACAAAAGCCCAGTAAGGTCGAGGAACCTTGCATGGCGTGTACCATCGACAAATTGAGGAAGTGGCTGATATGGAAAAGACATACCAGTGGCTGGAAAAGGCTGGACTAAAGGACAGCACAGAGACACTACTCATGGCTGCACAAGAACAAGCCCTGAACACCAGAGCAATAGAGGCCGGGGTCTACCACATCAGACAGGACCCCAGGTGTAGGCTGTGTAGAGAAGCCCCTCAGACAGTCCAGCACATCACAGCAGGTGTAAGATGTAAGAGCGGACATACTGTACAGGAACATCTGTAAAGAGTAAGGACTAGAGGTCCCAGGGTCAAGATGGGAGACCCCCCCCAAAGGTGACAGAGAACAAACAGGCCAAGATCCTGTGGGACTTCCAGATCCAGACTGACAAGATGGTGATGGCCAATCAGCCTGACATAGTGGTGGTGGATAAACATGAGAAGACAGTGGTGGTGATAGATGTAGCAGTCCCCAGTGATAGCAACATGAGAAAGAAAGAACATGAGAAGAGAAGAGAAATACCAAGGGTTGAAAGAGGAGTTAGAGAAAATGTGGAGTGTGAAGGCAACAGTGGTACCAGTAGTGATGGGGGCACTAGGGGCAGTGACCCCCAAGCTGGGACAATGTCTCCAGCAGATACCAGGAACAACATCAGAGATCTGTGTCCAAAAGAGAACATTGTTAGGAACAGCTAAGATCCTGCACAGAACCCTCAGGCTCCCAGACCTCTGGTAGAGGACCCGAGTCTGAAGGAGACACCGCCCACGTGGGGCGAGAGGAACATTTATATATATATATCTATATATATCTATATATATATCTATATATATCTATATATATCTATATATATATATATATATATATATATATATATATATATATATATATATATATATATATATATATATATATATAGGCCCACTGTGAACAGGGGAAGAACAAAAATGGCTGCCTTCTCCCTTATCTCCCCTACATCTTTGAATATTTTCCTGAATAAATTATGTGACAGCACTTACCAACTGACCCCATGTGCAATAGTCGCTGATGATGCTGGTAGCACACTCATATGTGTGCAGAGTTCATTTCTAAACTCCACATATAGTGTAGAGAGCTGCCCTCAAGGCAAGTACCAGAGCCCACAGCAGGAGGCTGTTCACAATCTAGTTTTTATTTTGATCTGTGCTTTCCCTTTGTGCATATTCATTTGCTCAGATAGGAAGCATGTGGATGTCTGTAGGAATCTCAATTGACTTCAGTTAAATCCGTTTTTCTTTCTTTTTCCCCTTTTTTATGCAAATCACCCAGACCTGCCGCCATGACAGAGAAGTTTATAAAAGTGTTTTAGCAAGAGCAGATATGGAATAATAGGACAGTTTTGGACATTTTCTGAAGTTACAACTTAAAATTAGCTAGATAAAGATGTTCACGTAAAAGATAAATGCTGTCTTTTCCACATTAAAAGGCACAGTGAAGCATTAAGTGAAGTCTAAATTCTGAGATACAATGTCAAAATCATACGATGAAAACTGATAGAAGTTTAGATTTAATAAATCAGACACTGTTCCTCTTTTTTCTTCTAAAATATTTGATCCATGTAAGGGGGAACTGGACTAAAAATATGTTTGTACAGAGGAACATGAGTGAAACAAGTTGGACAACCACTGGTTGGTATCACTATGGACAACCACATGGACAACCACCATGGACAACCACATGGACAACCACCATGGACAACCACTATGGACAACCACTATGGACAACCACATGGACAACCACATGGACAACCACATGGACAACCACCATGGACAACCACTATGGACAACCACTATGGACAACCACATGGACAACCACATGGACAACCACATGGACAACCACTATGGACAACCTCATGGACAACCACATGGACAACCACTATGGACAACCACATGGACAACCACATGGACAACCACATGGACAACCACATGGACAACCACTATGGACAACCACATGGACAACCACATGGACAACCACCATGGACAACCACTATGGACAACCACTATGGACAACCACATGGACAACCACATGGACAACCACTATGGACAACCTCATGGACAACCACATGGACAACCACCATGGACAACCACTATGGACAACCACTATGGACAACCACATGGACAACCACATGGACAACCACATGGACAACCACCATGGACAACCACTATGGACAACCACTATGGACAACCACATGGACAACCACATGGACAACCACATGGACAACCACTATGGACAACCTCATGGACAACCACATGGACAACCACTATGGACAACCACATGGACAACCACATGGACAACCACATGGACAACCACTATGGACAACCACATGGACAACCACATGGACAACCACTATGGACAACCACATGGACAACCACATGGACAACCACTATGGACAACCACTATGGACAACCACATGGACAACCACATGGACAACCACATGGACAACCACTATGGACAACCACATGGACAACCACATGGACAACCACATGGACAACCACCATGGACAACCACTATGGACAACCACTATGGACAACCACATGGACAACCACATGGACAACCACTATGGACAACCTCATGGACAACCACATGGACAACCACTATGGACAACCACATGGACAACCACATGGACAACCACTATGGACAACCACATGGACAACCACATGGACATCCACTATGGACAACCACTATGGACAACCACTATGGACAACCACTATGGACAACCACATGGACAACCACTATGGACAACCACTATGGACAACCACATGGACAACCACATGGACAACCACTATGGACAACCTCATGGACAACCACATGGACAACCACATGGACAACCACATGGACAACCACATGGACAACCACTATGGACAACCACATGGACAACCACATGGACAACCACTATGGACAACCACATGGACAACCACATGGACAACCACTATGGACAACCACATGGACAACCACTATGGACAACCACATGGACAACCACCATGGACAACCACTATGGACAACCACTATGGACAGACTGGTCCACATGTTCTTATGGTGGTGTGATTTTGACACTTTATCACAATATTTTGACACTTTATCACATTTTTAAAATTTTATCACATTTTTTTTACTTTCTATCACATGCTTTTGACTTTATAATGTGATTTATTTTTTTATCACATGATTTTATTGCAATATTTTGACATTTCATTGCATAATATTAATGTTTTATCTCATTATTATTTAGATGTATCGTGCGATTTAGACTTTTTATTCTTATGATTTTGACTTTTTCTGAAGGTCAAAGGCGATTGGCACAAAATAGAGGCAGTAGGGGTGTGAATCACCCAATGATCCGATTCGAACCTCGATTCACAGACCACGATCCGATTCAGGGCAATTCATAAAAATTTGTCAACGATTCGGTTCGATTCAATTTGATTCGGCACGATTTGATCCAATTCAGTTCAGTTTGATTCAATACAAATTGACAATTTAACCGCAATGACTTATTTTATTTTATGTTACTGAGAAGAATAAGAAACAAATATATATATATATATATATATATATATATATATATATATATATATATATATATATATATATATATATATATATATGTACTAAATAAACAAAAGTATATACTACACACACATATATATATATATATATATATATATATATATATATATATATATATATATATATATATATATATATATATATTTATTTATATACTAGTATCCACCTAGTATATACTTTTGTTTATTTAGTGTCAGAGAGACAATAGAGCAGGAACTACTGAAAAATATACCTGTAGATAAGTGATACTAATGATAATATACCCGTAGATAACTGATATTAATAATAATATACCTGTAGATAAGTGATATTAATAATAATATACCTGTAGATAAGTGATATTAATGATAATATACCTGTAGATAAGTGATATTAATGATAATATACCTGTAGATAAGTGATATTAATAATAATATACCTGTAGATAAGTGATATTAATGATAATATACCTGTAGATAAGTGATATTAATGATAATATACCTGTAGATAAGTGATATTAATGATAATATACCTGTAGATAAGTGATATTAATGATAATATACCTGTAGATAAGTGATATTAATGATAATATACCTGTAGATAAGTGATAATCTAGTTTTACTAATTTAACAGGTCTGTAAAACTCTGCTCATATTTAAAATACAAAACCTACTTTCCCTCAAGAAAGACAAAATAAAAAGTTTAATTATTCCTGTAAATGGTAGAATACACTGAACATAACACTGAGGTTAGACTATTCTTTTGGAGGGAAAATCAACTGATCAACATAATCTGGTCTAAAAACACTAATGTCAGTGATTTAATAAAAACTATTTCTGATCCTGGTGTCTGGTTTACAGAGGGTCAGAGGTCAGGGTTCACAGAGGTATTTTTAAAGACATGACAGCAGGAGACTCACAGTGGATCCAGTCCAGGTGGACTGACCGAGTCCAGCACAGGTCCACTTTACAAACCTATACCGCGAACATCAGACCCATGATTAAACATTCTCTACCAGGAGTTCAGTGTTTGCTTTTATTTTCACTTTTAACTCACACCACATCAGAGTTACTCATACAGTAACATGTTACGTGTTAGCACTAAAGTCGTCATGTGTTTTGAAAATCTGTAGGTGGATATAAAGCTTCAAAATAAAACTATTCTTCTGTGTGGATCATGGATCCGCGGTTTCATCCATAAATATGCTTTTATTTTTTCACTTCCTGTCCACTACCTACATTTCCTTTAACTTTACCTCCGTCCGTGGTAGGGAAAAAGCAGATAATCCTCTGGTGGGAAGTTTTAACATGTAAACATTTATGAAAATAAATGCTATGTCACTGTTAAGCTACTTGGTCACACATATAAAGAACAGAATTACTGATGGATGGTTGGACCTGAGGAAACTGATTCACGGCCGTAAATGTGGTTCATCGAACCGTTGGTAGACAGCTTTACAGATTCAAGCTCCGTGAACTGATTCACTGGATCTGATACGACACAGACCGGCAACCGATTCCAATCGGTTTATCTTTACACCCCTAAGAGGCGGGGTTAGTCTGTGACTGAACAATAGGCAGCCTAAGTCTCCGCCCCTTCCGGTCGGACCACTAGGCCTAAGTTCGTAAAAATGTAACATGAGTGGATGAGGATAAAATAATTATTTTCTGCTCCACTTTACTTTATGTCCTGAATCACACATTTGTTGTACTTTAATTAAAATCATAACCAATGATGTGCGTTTGGAGTTTCTTTGATACGTGTTTTGTGATTTATTATCGTGTAAAAATATGTCATTATTTGGACTCTGTTTGGACTACATATCAGACGTCGCATAGCTGACGTCACAGCAGAATCTTTCCATACAAACTTTTCTAACCCTAACCCACCTTTTCTATTTTTCATTTGTAAATACCTGTGTGTTTTGTGCCCCGGTGTAATCACAACACCATTTCCACATGTTCCCTCTACCGCTTCCCGGCTGACGAGAGCTTGTCCCGCATGCTGGCTCTCACTCGACCAACTATCTCTCCCCCGGAGTAGCTGCCACTTTCCACATGCCCCGATTTAAAGTGGGGTTTCTACACGTTTGATGCTCTTGCCTTCGTCCTGAAAGAAGGAGGTGAAGCTCGCCAAAGTCACAGCCATTTTCAAAGAGTTTGATGGTGAAGCTTGGTGATGACGTCATATTTGTGAGACGAACGTTGTAGTCCATTACTTACTCTGACATAAAACCTAACGTAACTTTGGATGCCTGTCCAAAGTCAGTGCTTTATCAATGTGAAAATGGATCTTTAATATTCACAAACATCATATGTGAAAACCGTAGCACATTTCAAACTGGACCAGAAAATTACTTTTATCCCTCGTGTTCATTTTTTTATGGCACTTAGGTCCCATTGCCCGGAAATCGACCGGAAATAGAATCGCGTCACTTAGGCTCCCTGTAGGATTTGCAGCAACGAGGAGGTCCCAGTTTTTTGTAAAAGAGGGCGTGAATAATTATACAGGTGCTATGTGACATTAGAAATAATTAAATTAAAAAGTTTGAAGTGAAAGGATGTGTCAGTATGAAACAGTTTGTCACTGAGTGAGGATGTATTAGAAAAACAAGGTGTATTTTATTTTTTTAAATAACAGTAATGTCTGATAAACAGCCAGATAAACAGTCTGTGTGACTGCTCACTGAGTTTAAGTGGGATGATTAGCCATGGGTTTAGGAGTGTTCATAATTGAAGCATTTTTTCATCATGTGGAAGAACAGTTTATAATTAATTCTGAATACTTCTCAATTAGCTCTGCAAATAGCTGTGCAATTATTAGATAAACACTGCACAACTGAATTAAGTGGACAGTGTCAGCAGTTTGACACTTTATGTCAGCACACTAAGAGGCTGAAATATACAGGAATAAAATAAAATAAAATAGCCTTTCTTTTTATATGTTGATGCATCAACATTGTGGTGCAAATTCAGCTGTTAGCAGTGTTAGCTGTTAGCAGCGTAGGCTGTTAGCAGCATTAGCTGTTAGCAGTGTTAGCGGCTGCTACGTGCAGGTGCACAGCTGTTAGCAGTGACAACGCTAGTGCATTGATTGCTATTGAGAGAAAGTAGCTCCAAACAATTACGAGGTGTGAGTTTTGTTCAGTGACGGTTTTTTTATGTAAATAAATCACTCCCTTTGGCTTTGACCAAAACTGTACCAGAACTGGGCTCACAGGACACTGTCAGGGTTAAGTCACTGTGGGTGCACCAGAGTAAAGGGGTGGAGTCAGAAGAGAGGGGCGGAGTCAGTGCGGGTGCACCAGAGTGAAGACAAACACATTAATCTGAAAAATAGTCACCGTTTCCTTTTCTGTTCCTTTGCTGCTGATAAACACACTTCATTTTATAGTCATGTTAAAACCTGTTCTAGTCTCAGAAGGAAATTGAAGTGTAATAAAACCGTCTGCATGGGTATAATTGTCGGTTTGCACCCACACATGGCAGGGTTACTTACACTAATGTGACTGCCATACTGAGAGGCCTTACATATTTAGGAAGGAGATTCAATCACAACATTTGTGTTACTGCTGCCATATGAAAGGAGTCCATATACATGTATAAACTGTTTCCTGACCCACTAATATCTGCCAAAGTAAGATATTCCACAACACTTTCATAGATCCAACAAAGCAAAATGAATGAAATATTCTACAAATAAGCATTTTACCATCAAAAAATTATTCACATGTTAGATATATTACAATATTTTGATTAGTAAAATCATTTAGTATTTTTTTTTCTTTTACCGTATTTTCCGGACTGTAAGGCACACTTAAAAGACTTTAATTTCCTTCAAAAACCACAGTGCACCTTATGTATGGATTCATTCTGGTTGTGCTTAGTGACTGGGAATTTAGACTTTTTAATTAATGTTACATTTTTTTTAATGTGCCTTATATATGAAAAACACCTAAACAAATAACCCAGTCATTGCCAGTGGTCATTATAGTGCAGAAAATGTGTTACATACATGTTAACAGTTACATTACAGTTCTCTAATTGAATAGTTTATCAATTCAATTGGAAGTTATCAATGATATCAAAGTATAGTTTAAAGTGTAATATCCCAAGTTGTTACATCTGTCAAAATAGTTCAATAAATAAGCAGCCAGAGTGCAGTACGACCTATAACCATCCTCCCAAATCAATTAATAATGAAAACCATCCTGCCAGAATGACAATGCAAAGCAAGAATCTATGTATAATTTATTCACTCAAATAACATATATATATATATATATATATATTTTATTTATTTTTTTGGTTTTTTTTTGTTTATATCTAATTATTTATTTACTTATATTTGTTCCATCCACAATGTGCTTCATCACAATACATCTATATATATATATATATATATATATATATATATATGAAATATGCAATGTAAATATCAACACTAATTCTAAAGGCATATATTATAATGTATGTAACATTGTTATATAGTAAATAATCAGATGAGACCACGATGCAGCAGCGTACTATGCCTTTATTTGGGCTCCTCGACCATCACTTATAAAAAATGTATTGTACATGTATATTTATGAAATTATCATAACAATTGATTGTAATGTTGGTGGTCAATCAATCAATAAACTATGTCTATATACATATAACCAAATTATCAATGTTGCCAAAGGTCAAAGGTCAAAATCACATTCCTCTAATTAAAGATCAGGTTGTCATAGAAACTGGAGATTGGCACAAAATTGGGACGGGGTTAAGCATTCTGTGAATACTAGTTAAAATATGAATCATTTAACAGCCCTAATATTGTGTATATTCTAATTTTCCAGTAAAACCAATATTTTCAACCTGTCAATTTAACAGAAAAATATTTGTCTCTTTCGGGGCTGATTATGCAACATTTTACACCAACTAGATACAACCTTTATCTGCTTGTCATGTGGTGAAAGAGAGGTAATGGATTTAGAAAAGACTGTTGGCTGAAAATAACTGCTGCTGCTGTTTGAAGAGAAGTGATAGGTGTTAAAAAAATGAAAGCAGCGTGTTCCTAAAAGACAACAATCAAAGACGCTGTTTGTGCATCAAATGAAGAGGAGAGACAATGGTTTGTAGGAACTTAGTGACTACTTTGAGATTGAATCATTTGTCTCTGATGAAACATTGATTAGTGCAGCTTTGAAACTTAAAACAATGTGTGTGTTTATGAGTGAAGGGAAAGTGTTCTGATCAAAAAAGTTGTTTGTATCTGTGTGTCGTCTTTTAGTTTTTTCATCTTTTTTTACCAGTAAAACAGATTAACCATGTGAGGAAGAAAAACTCACACCTCATTTTACTGAATATTTTGGTCGAACAACTGATTCAATAGTTTGTGATGGTGCACAGCTGTTAGTAGTGACAACGCACATTGATTGCCTCCAGGGGAAGCCCCGCCCCCCAGGGGAGGTTCACTTCACTATTTAAAAACCTCTGCACTTAAACCATTCACATGTGTGGAAGCATTGGCGATTAGAAATGATCATTACTTGTTATTACTGTGAAAGAAGATGTCTATAAGAGCTTATATGGGGCGGGGCAGTGACTGGTAGAGCGGGTCATCCAATAACTGAAGGGTTGGTGGTTCAAATCCTACTCTGTCCTAGTTGGTCCATTGTGTCCTTGGGCAAAGTATGAATGTTTGATGGTGGGAGGAACCGTAGGCACAAAATGTCTGTCAGTCTGTCCCAGGACAACTGTGGATACATATGTGGTTTACCACCACCAAAGGGAGCATGTGAGAGTGAATGAATAATGGATCACTAATGTAAAGTGCTTTGAGTGGATAAAAAGGGTTATAGAAATTAAATCCATTATTATTAGTAGTATTATTAGTATTATTATTATTATTGTTGTTGTTGTTGTTGTTATTAGTAATAGTATTAGTATTATTATTAGTATTGTTATAGTAATTGACCTTGTTGTTGGAATATACTTGCAGGTATGGGAGTAAATTCAAGTGGGATGTTGCGTCACTCTGCAGCCCACACTGTTCTGAAGAGCTGTCTGACATATACAACAGATTTACTGATTTTAAATTCTGCTCTTGTGTCGCTGCTACAGGACATTTTCATATACATAAAAAAAGTCCAATACCATTTTGTAAAACACGCTGTTATCTCCCAAAATACCACCATGTGCAAATCCATCTTTGACCTTTGGCAGATATTATTATCAGATAATCCCAGTCTGTGTCCAACAGGAAGCAGATAATGCTAATGCTAATGCTGAACGTCTGTTTATTACACATTTACACTTTATTCAAATAACTAGGACAGTAACGGGACAGTTACAACCACTGTCCTAAATCAGTAGTTCTCAAATGGGGGTTCGTGTACCCCTGGGGGTACGTGGAAGTACTGCAGGGGGTACGTGAAGCTTTTCAAAATTCTTTAAAATAAGTACCGTATTTTCCACACTATAACGTGCATTAAGTAAAGTCAAAATCATGAAATAAAAACTGATTTAAGTTTGTATAGAATAAATCTGGAATAAAAATATGTTTGTAAAGACGAACATGAGTGAAACAAGTTTAACAACCACTCAACTAAATAATGTGTCTGCTTTCACTGAAGCAGGTACTTAAATGTACTGCAAAGATCTGACTCTGAACCAGTAAAAAAGATTACACTATATGGTACCAGCATGACTTGTGTACCAGGTACTATTCTTGTAGTACTATAGTACCTGTTTATGTTACAGATACTATAGTACCTGTTTCTATTACAGATACTATAGTACCTGTTTATGTTACAGATACTATAGTACCTGTTTCTATTACAGATACTATAGTACCTGTTTATGTTACAGATACTATAGTACCTGTTTATGTTACAGATACTATAGTACCTGTTTATGTTACAGATACTATAGTACCTGTTTATGTTACAGATACTATAGTACCTTTTTCTGTTACAGATACTATAGTACCTGTTTATGTTACAGATAGTATAGTACCTGTTTCTATTACAGATACTATAGTACCTGTTTATGTTACAGATACTATAGTACCTGTTTATGTTACAGATAGTATAGTACCTGTTTATGTTACAGATACTATAGTACCTGTTTCTATTACAGATACTATAGTACCTGTTTATGTTACAGATACTATAGTACCTGTTTATGTTACAGATACTATAGTACCTGTTTATGTTACAGATACTATAGTACCTGTTTATGTTACAGATACTATAGTACCTGTTTATGTTACAGATACTATAGTACCTTTTTCTGTTACAGATACTATAGTACCTGTTTATGTTACAGATACTATAGTACCTGTTTCTATTACAGATACTATAGTACCTTTTTCTATTACAGATACTATAGTACCTGTTTATGTTACAGATACTATAGTACCTGTTTCTATTACAGATACTATAGTACCTTTTTCTATTACAGATACTATAGTACCTGTTTATGTTACAGATACTATAGTACCTTTTTCTATTACAGATACTATAGTACCTGTTTATGTTACAGATACTATAGTACCTGTTTCTATTACAGATACTATAGTACCTTTTTCTGTTACAGATACTATAGTACCTTTTTCTATTACAGATACTATAGTACCTGTTTCTATTACAGATACTATAGTACCTTTTTCTATTACAGATACTATAGTACCTGTTTATGTTACAGATACTATAGTACCTTTTTCTATTACAGATACTATAGTACCTGTTTATGTTACAGATACTATAGTACCTTTTTCTATTACAGATACTATAGTACCTGTTTATGTTACAGATACTATAGTACCTTTTTCTATTACAGATACTATAGTACCTTTTTCTATTACAGATACTATAGTACCTGTTTATGTTACAGATACTATAGTACCTGTTTCTATTACAGATACTATAGTACCTGTTTCTATTACAGATACTATAGTACCTGTTTATGTTACAGATACTATAGTACCTGTTTCTATTACAGATACTATAGTACCTTTTTCTATTACAGATACTATAGTACCTTTTTCTATTACAGATACTATAATACCTTTTTCTGTTACAGATACTATAGTACCTTTTTCTATTACAGATACTATAGTACCTTTTTCTATTACAGATACTATAATACCTGTTTATGTTACAGATACTATAGTACCTTTTTCTAAAACGTTAAGTTAAAATGTCCTAAATAAATATACAGAGTACAGATATTTATATAAATGTAAATAGTGTAAAGTACAGATATTTATATAATTATATACATTTATAAGCAAGACCTCAATTTAACTGACAGTAAAGGTGTATTCCAAAAATATACAGCCTGGACCTATTTCATGGACATATCCTCCTCCTTACATATAAAACCATTAGTGGTATGGGTTAGGGTTAGGGGTCAGAGGTCAGGGGTTAATGGTATAGGCCCCTCTTATCTTAAAGATGATCTGGTTCCGTACCAGCCCAATAGAACCCTTCGTTCTCAGAATGCAGGTTTATTAAAAGTTCCTAGGGTTTTTAAAAGTACAGTAGGAGCTAGAGCCTTTAGTTACCATGGTTACTGTCTGATGGAGTTAGAGCCTTTAGTTACCATGGTTACTGTCTGATGGAGTTAGAGCCTTTAGTTACCATGGTTACTGTCTGATGGAGCTAGAGCCTTTAGTTACCATGGTTACTGTCTGATGGAGCTAGAGCCTTTAGTTACCATGGTTACTGTCTGATGGAGCTAGAGCCTTTAGTTACCATGGTTACTGTCTGATGGAGCTAGAGCCTTTAGTTACCATGGTTACTGTCTGATGGAATCATCTTCATTTAATATTAAACAGGTCGACACAGTCTCTACATTTAAAATGAGGTTGAAAACATTCCTGTTTGATAAAAACTATGGTCAGGTTAGTTAAAAACAGACTGAAGTCACAGTTCAGTCTAAGCTGCGCTAGGAGATAGAATGATGGAGGAGGAGGAAGTTCTTTCTTTCTCTCTCTCTCTCATATCTATTTTGTCATTTTTAAAACCTGTCTTTCATACCAAGTCTGTTCATGTCCTGTCACCTGGTGTCCCCTTTCAAACTCTCTGAGTATTATCTGCATAAGGAGCCATGAACAACAGGATCTGCAGCGAGTCACTTGTGTCCTGTGCTGACCTGTGACCCCAAACCTCCTCCCTCACCTGTTTGGTGTCTTGACCCCCTCCCCCCCCTTCATTTATATGTGGACGTTCATCTATAGTCTGCCCGTCCATGGGAGTGGATCTGTCCTTCAGTGTGGTTCTACCCAAGATTTATTCTTTTTCCTACTGGGTTTTTACTGCTGAGAAGGAGGAGCTAAGGACAGAAGGAGGAGCTAAGGACAGAAGGAGGAGCTAAGGACAGAAGGAGGAGCTAAGGACAGAAGGAGGGTCTAAGGACAGGGGGAGGGTCTAAGGACAGGGGGAGGGTCTAAGGACAGAAGGAGGGTCTAAGGACAGAAGGAGGGTCTAAGGACAGGGGGAGGGTCTAAGGACAAGGGGAGGGTCTAAGGACAGGGGGAGGGTCTAAGGACAGGGGGAGGGTCTAAGGACAGGGGGAGGGTCTAAGGACAGAAGGAGGGTCTAAGGACAGAAGGAGGGTCTAAGGACAGGGGGAGGGTCTAAGGACAAGGGGAGGGTCTAAGGACAGGACTTTATTTATATATGTATTTATAGATTCAAATTTAAGAAACCTTTAGCTTTATTTATGAAATGTTTCCTTTATGTATGACCTTTTTTTTTACTTAATTTAATATTTTTTTGTCAGTGACATAAGTGCTCAGGCTCTGTTTACACTATTGGACAGAGAAGAACTTTTTGTTTTGCACATATTGTTTGTACTTAAATGTATTTATTTTACTTTAACTTTTATAATATTTCATTTTACTTTCAATTTGTAGAGGAAGAAGTTCAATAAAAGTCTGTTGTCCATTCATATCATTTGTAATTTAGTTTGATTAAAATCTCATCCCGTCTCGATCTTGTGAACCCAATCTCGTGTCTTGTCTCGTGAGCTGAGTGTCTCGTCACAGCCCTATTCATTTGTCAATCATACAATAGGATATGATGTCAAAACCTTGGCGCCAACTGGCTCAGTTTTTCTTTCCTTCCCACATCAGTCTGGTCTAGTCCTGACCACATCCAACTTAAACCACTTTTAAGAGCAAATGGTTGTGAGTAGAAAACTGAGGTGTTTGATCAGCTTTAGTTTTGCCCACACCATGTGAGCATTTGGAATTCATGTGCATAACAAAAGCTTTATCTGGGACCACGGTGACCTTGTTGAGTTTTCCCATTGATCAGCACATTCACTCATCCACTCTGATAACTCTGAAACCCATTCATCATAGGCAAGGTTTAGCCTGCTGCGACTACAGTTACTGTCACAAAATCAATCTATTCCAATCAGTTAATACACCAACAGGTCATGACTGGAATATGCGAACATGGACAGTACAAGCAACGCTCTGATTACAAAAGATGGAAATGTTCAGTAACAGCAGGAAAAAAAGAATAAAAAGGAGAGCGGAAATAGGTCGAATCAGAAAAGAGCAATGATTCAGTGCATTCTGCTCATGATGCTCAGTTGTATCTATAAATATTTTACTGACAGAAATGTTGAAGAGAACCTCAAGGATTCCTTCATATAGGAATCATCATCATAAATCTGTTTTAAAAAATGATTCGAAACAAGTATATGGAAGAAGAAGTGTGTAACTGTGGACGACGTAGTGTGAGTGTTATGTGTGAATGTGTGTGTGTCAGTCACTTTGTCCGTAGGTCAAGAGTTTAGCAATCTGGTGAACCTCAGGGGCGAAAATCCCACAGGAAATTGTGAAGGCAGTACAGAGGATATAAACATCTGACCCCTGACCCCTACGTCTTACCCAATGACACCCATTCACCACCATTGACACCCATTCACTACCAATGACATCCATTCACCACCATTGACACCCATTCACCATCCTCTATCCTCCTTGTATCCAGTCGACTCACAATAGACAACATGTTTCTTGAACCCTTGTCAATGTGACTCGTTAGCGCCCATAGAGGATTTAAAACACAACATCTATAATATGGACAGAGGCATAACTACCAGCTCCTGGAGAAAAGTCAGGAACAAAAAAAAAACTATTTAGTCTCGTTCCAGAGGAATAAATTAGGTGTTAGACGTTCCACAGACAAATGGAACACACAGCAGGGTCAGTGTTAGTCCTAGTCAGACCAGGGTCAGTGTTAGTCCTAGTCAGACCAGGGTCAGTGTTAGTCCTAGTCAGACCAGGGTCAGTGTTAGTCCTAGTCAGACCAGGGTCAGTGTATTTTCTGGACTATAAGTTGAACTGTTTGTTGTTGTTTACTAGTCTGTTAATTATATGGTCTGTTTGTTGTTGTTTACCATATCCTCATTAGCCTTTTGTTGTGGGGAATTGTACCTGGCATCTTAGAACAAAGAGTGTGTGGATGTGTCGTTAGTAATGACAGTTCACACACACACAAAGTCAATACGTCCTAATGGACACAGGACGTGTGGACCCTGTCCTCTGGTGTGGACAGAATGTTTATTCACTTCATGTGTGACAGGGATAATAATCACCAGTTCAGATGAAGTTCAGTTTTCAGTGACTGTGAATGTGACGACCCTCAGTCGCTTGTTTTATTGACGTCTGCATTCATAAAATAAAATAAACATGGAGCTCAGGGCTTCCATGTTGTGACTAAAATATCATGAAGTAAATATGAAATCATTGCTTTTAAACCATGATACTATACATTGTGACACGGCTGCCGCTGAAATATAATGTATGTGATTCAAGTCGCTGTATTTAAACATTATTTAGTACAACTTATATATATATATATATATATATATATATATATATATATATATATATATATATATGACCGATTGGGTCAAATGCAGCGCTTAGGTCAATGAGGACCAAGATTAAGACCTCATTAGCATCAGAGCTAAGTCTGAGGTCACTAATTATTTTGGTATTAATAAGTACTGTGTTTTCCACACTATGAGGCAATTAAATGAAGTCAAAATTGTGAAATAAAAAATCAAAATGATGCCTATCACCCCCACCCCCCCTTCCTGCCTTTCTCTCTCTACTTTTGACTGTGTGGAAGCAAAGAAAATGTAGATGAGGAAAAGAAAAGTGCAGCGATGCTTTGACATGTCATGAATTCCATAAATTCCTCCACTTCCTAAAAGTGCTTGGGAGTGCATCGAGTCAGTCCATAAGTCACAACATTGTCAGAGGAGGCGATAGTGATGCATGAGGAAGATGGGACCCACTTCACTGTGGAGCAGCGACTCTCCATCACATAAGAACAACCTCCATTCCTTCTGTTGGCCTAATGTGTTTTTAATGCAGCCTTGTGACTTATGTTGCTGTCAGTCGCTCGACCTCGTAGGGATGGAGGGACGCGACTGGGACTGGGACCAGAAAAGGTGGACGGCAGAGACATCACACATTTGATCTAATCTGTATTGACTGAGAAGAAGTGAGAGAGTGACACGCTTGTGCTGGTGTCAGCTGGACGAGCACTGACGACCTGTGGGTCACACCTTCATTCATTTTTCAAAATAAAACCAAAAAGAAGAAAACGACACAACAACTCATTTCTTCATTATTTGTTTCCAAAACCAAAATGAAAAACAGATGAAGACGTGTTTCCAGTTTGTGTTTAAATGAATAATAGAAAAAAACATTTAACAGCCATTTCCTGTTTATACAATTTAGAACTGATGTAAATATAGTAAAGTGTAAATGAATGTTAAAAACCATAGAAACGTGTAAATGAATGTTAACAACCATAGAAACATGTAAATGAATTTTAACAACTATAGAAACATGTAAATGAATGTTAACGACCATAGAAACATGTAAATGAATGTTAACAACCATAGAAACATGTAAATGAATGTTAACAACCATAGAAACATGTAAATGAATGTTAACAACTATAGAAACATGTAAATGAATGTTAACGACCATAGAAACATGTAAATGAATGTTAACGACCATAGAAACATGTAAATGAATGTTAACGACCATAGAAACATGTAGATGAATGTTAACGACCATAGAAACATGTAAATGAATGTTAACGACCATAGAAACATGTAGATGAATGTTAACAACCATAGAAACATGTAAATGAATGTTAACAACCATAGAAACGTGTAAATGAATGTTAAAAACCATAGAAACGTGTAAATGAATGTTAACAACCATAGAAACGTGTAAATGAATGTTAACAACCATAGAAACATGTAAATGAATTTTAACAACTATAGAAACATGTAAATGAATGTTAACGACCATAGAAACATGTAAATGAATGTTAACAACCATAGAAACATGTAAATGAATGTTAACAACCATAGAAACATGTAAATGAATGTTAACAACTATAGAAACATGTAAATGAATGTTAACGACCATAGAAACATGTAAATGAATGTTAACGACCATAGAAACATGTAAATGAATGTTAACGACCATAGAAACATGTAGATGAATGTTAACAACCATAGAAACATGTAAATGAATGTTAACAACCATAGAAACGTGTAAATGAATGTTAAAAACCATAGAAACGTGTAAATGAATGTTAACAACCATAGAAACATGTAAATGAATGTTAACGACCATAGAAACATGTAAATGAATGTTAACAACCATAGAAACATGTAAATGAATGTTAACGACCATAGAAACACGTAAATGAATGTTAACGACCATAGAAACATGTAAATGAATGTTAACGACCATAGAAACATGTAGATGAATGTTAACAACCATAGAAACATGTAAATGAATGTTAACAACCATAGAAACGTGTAAATGAATGTTAAAAACCATAGAAACGTGTAAATGAATGTTAACAACCATAGAAACATGTAAATGAATGTTAACGACCATAGAAACATGTAAATGAATGTTAACAACCATAGAAACATGTAAATGAATGTTAACAACCATAGAAACATGTAAATGAATGTTAACAACTATAGAAACATGTAAATGAATGTTAACGACCATAGAAACATGTAAATGAATGTTAACAACCATAGAAACATGTAAATGAATGTTAACAACCATAGAAACATATAAATGAATGTTAACAACCATAGCAATGTGTAAATGAATGTTAAAAACCATAGAAAAATGTAAATGAATGTTAACAACCATAGAAACATGTAGATGATTATGGTTTGATACTCATGGTCATTTACACTTTGCTTTATTTACTTCAGGTCAAAATTGGATAAAATGGGAAATGGCTGTCATCTGTTTTTTCCATTATTCATTTAAACACAAAATCCACACATCCAGATCCAAACCTTGGCAGACTGGTGCTGCTTCACTGAGGTCTGAACTCTACCACTTATCTAGTTTAATGTGTTAGCATTAGCGTTAGCACAGACTGGTGCTGCTTCACTGAGGTCTGAACTCTACCACTGATCTAGTTTAATGTGTTAGCATTAGCGTTAGCACAGACTGGTGCTGCTTCACTGAGGTCTGAACTCTACCACTGATCTAGTTTAATGTGTTAGCATTAGCGTTAGCACAGACGTGCTGCTTCACTGAGGTCTGAACTCTACCACTGATCTAGTTTAATGTGTTAGCATTAGCGTTAGCACAGACTGGTGCTGCTTCACTCAGGTCTGAACTCTACCACTGATCTAGTTTAATGTGTTAGCATTAGCGTTAGCACAGACTGGTGCTGCTTCACTCAGGTCTGAACTCTACCACTGCTAAAGTCTAAAGTTAAAGAATTAAACTGAATCATGTTGAAGGAAATATGTAAAATCTGCAGGACTGGAGTTTGACACCCCTGCTCTAAAGGGTTAATTATATGTCTACTACTCTGGCTTCTCTCTGGTTTCTGCTAATGTAAGTGACAGAATGGTGTGTTGTTAAAAACCATGCACCTTAATCCAGCAGAAGCAAAGCTGAGTGCATGCAACCAATCAGACGGCCTCGCTCTGGGCACTTCAAAGATAGAAATCAATAAGAAAGAAAAAAATTGATGCAAAATTGTTTTCTAATTCATATCACTGCAGGAGATGGAATGGTTGGTGTAGATTTTAGTTTCAGCGGCAGCGTAAGACAGTAATGAAACATCCACTCAAAGCAACACGTAATTGTTACTAGGTGTATGTGTGTGTATATATATATATATATATATATATATATATATATATATATATATATATATATATATATATATATATATATATATATATGTATGTATGTATATATGTATGTATGGAGCTGCTGTGAAGCCACTCTGAAAGGCAGTGGTGTCTCGTAGCCTGCAGCTAAAGATAGCACCATTCAACACAGATGAAATTAGGTTTGCAGAAAAATGAGTGAAAATCCAAATGGCCTGGAGATAAAAGTGTGTGCTTGTTGTTCACAGAAACAGCCCTGCCATAGCAATGAGGCCAGAGGAAGAAAAGGTGGTAAAAGAAAAGACTTAACAACGCACAGGCACCATTATCAGCATTGTTACCTGAGAACGGACCTGGCTTATATTTATCACTAATGAGATAAATAATGCAGCTATTTGTCCACAGTTTAGCCCTGGAGTACGACATCAGCTCAGAGAAATGACAATTCTTATGTGTAAAGAACAAAACAACAACTGTGAGAGGGATGCTGCAGAATAGACCACGTACACACACAAATAAAAAACAAAAATAATGAATAAACAGAAATATCCACCTGCAACAAATCCATGCACATGTGTTGACCTCATACAAGAGGCTGAAAACAAAGACACATTCTCCCTGACATGGACAAAACAGTTTTGTGAGAAAAAAGAGGTACCATGTAAAATAAGTGTCTGATTTATTAAATCCAAACTTATTTAAGTTTTTATCTGATAATTTAGACTTTTTATCTCATGATTTTGACTTCACTTGATGCGCCTTATAGTGCGGAAAATATATTTATTTTTTTAAGAATTTTGAAAAGTTTCACGTACCCCCTGCAGTACCACCGCATACCCCAAGGGGTACACGTACCCCCATTTTAGAACCACTGATATATAATATGTAATGTAACCAAAATGATGCAGCTATCTGTCCACAAACAAAACATATGTACACCTGACACTGAAGCCTGAAAACAAAGACACAAAGGAGAAGGAAAAATAAGTGAAATATGAAAGTGAAGCAGAGTGTGAAAACGGTCGACTGGATACATATTAAAACACTGAGGCTGCACACGAACAATCTGCCTTTTGTGTTTAGATCAGGGCTCCCCAAACTTTGTCCTGTGAGGCCCACATTACTTTCCCTTCTCTGATGAGGGTCAGTTTGTAACAGAAAAAGTCTAAATGTAAACATGTGTTGTTGTCCAGAAAGTCCAATAACCGTCTGTGGGTTCTTCACAGAAAAAAGTCCATTGAACATAAAGGTCTTGGTCTTATTAGGTCCAAGTTCAGCTCAGTTGTCAGAAGAGAATCTGTGACTTAAATGACTCATATGAGCGTCTGTTAAACTAGTTAATAACTTTATTATCAAATACAAATACACATATATGAAAAAAAAATGCTCTCTGGTATTGTTCAGGGGGCCGGACCAAATGTGGAGGCGGGCCACATCCGGCCCGCAGGCCGCAGTTTGGGGACCACTGATTTAGATGAACCTCAATCATTCAGGAGCTGTCACTCAACCCAACTGCAAACCCAAACAAACTGGGACGAGTACAGAACAAACTGGGACGAGTACAGAACAAACTGGCGAAAATTGAGTGAAAAAAAACAATCCTCAGACAAGAGCCATGGGGCAATGGAGTCCAACCGGTTGAGTTTCATCATCCGAGCAACATTTGATGTCCTCCCCTCTCCCACTATTCTACAACTTTGTTTTGGAAAGGACCCATCCTGCCCCATGTGTACGACCCCACATTCTGGTGGGCTGCAAGTACAGCCTCACCCAAGGCAGGTCCACTTGGACACATGTATTAAACAGGTTACTGCAGTGGTTTCTAGAAGCTCCAGAAGATAAAGAGTCTTTATGAAACTTATGCAACAACTAGAAAGTGCTGAGGGAGCACAAAAACCCACCGACCGCTCTACAAATCCTTTAAATGTGTTATTTTCTGGACTCTGGAACAGCAGAAGACATGTTTTTGGAATACAAAATGAGACTGATTGTGTTTGGTTCGACTTGAAATACATGGAAATCAGAATGCAGTTGACTTGACAATGTCATGGAACTATTTTATATAGAATGAGTTGTCTGTGCATCATCGATCCAAACATTTTAAAGGAACTTTTAATCAGACAATTTAGACCTGTTCAAATATCCAGTTTTTCTTCTTCTTATGTGAAACCAGAGGTGTTCAAAGTACTGACATTCTGTACTACAGTAGAAGTACAGCAACTGGTGCGAAAAATACTCTGGTAAGAGTCTAACCTCAGAAGCTCCACCCTCTGCTCACTCATTCGTTAGCCCAACCTCAGAAGCTCCACCCTCTGCTCACTCATTCGTCAGCACAACCTCAGAAGCTCCACCCTCTGCTCACTCATTCGTCAGCCCAACCTCAGAAGCTCCACCCTCTGCTCACTCATTCGTTAGCCCAACCTCAGAAGCTCCACCCTCTGCTCACTCATTCGTTAGCCCAACCTCAGAAGCTCCACCCTCTGCTCACTCATTCGTCAGCACAACCTCAGAAGCTCCACCCTCTGCTCACTCATTCGTTAGCCCAACCTCAGAAGCTCCACCCTCTGCTCACTCATTCGTTAGCCCAACCTCAGAAGCTCCACCCTCTGCTCACTCATTCGTTAGCCCAACCTCAGAAGCTCCACCCTCTGCTCACTCATTCGTTAGCCCAACCTCAGAAGCTCCACCCTCTGCTCACTCATTCGTCAGCACAACCTCAGAAGCTCCACCCTCTGCTCACTCATTCGTTAGCCCAACCTCAGAAGCTCCACCCTCTGCTCACTCATTCGTCAGCCCAACCTCAGAAGCTCCACCCTCTGCTCACTCATTCGTCAGCACAACCTCAGAAGCTCCACCCTCTGCTCACTCATTCGTCAGCACAACCTCAGAAGCTCCACCCTCTGCTCACTCATTCGTTAGCCCAACCTCAGAAGCTCCACCCTCTGCTCACTCATTCGTTAGCTCAACCTCAGAAGCTCCACCCTCTGCTCACTCATTCGTCAACACAACCTCAGAAGCTCCACCCTCTGCTCACTCATTCGTTAGCCCAACCTCAGAAGCTCCACCCTTTGCTCACTCATTCGTCAACACAACCTCAGAAGCTCCACCCTCTGCTCACTCCTGCTGACTGGGTCCTTTCCGGCGGCTAAGCTAGTTCCTTTCTGTTTCCAAAAAGTGGAAAAAAGATCAGATTTTTAGCGGCTCATGGAGAATGCAGTACCATACTTCTGTTTTCCCACAACACCTGTGACCTTTCTGTGGTAGCACATCCAGCTGGTGAGGGAGGACAGGACCAATTTATTGGCAGGCACAAGGCCGAGAAAACACAATTAGGTGTCAGAAGACCTCCCACCCTGAACAAAGCCTCATCCTTCCACACATACAGGTCGTCTGTTCGTCTGTGGAAATGTCCTCACCTTCAGCAGCGATCGGCTGCGCACACACACATACATGTCATTACCCCCCCACAGGAGGGAGTGAAAGCTGACTCCCCTGTGGGCTGCAGAGCATGTGTATAGAGGAAGAACATGAATTTTTAAAAGTGCAGCCTGAACACACTGCTGGTCCTGTTCCTTTACTGATGATTAACCAATGATGTGGGCAGGCCCTAGGCCAACACTAGCCCAGGACTAGGTGAATACTAGGCCAACACTAGCCCAGGACTAGGTGAATACTAGGCCAACACTAGCCCAGGACTAGGTGAATACTAGGCCAACACTAGCCCAGGACTAGGTGAATACTAGGCCAACACTAGGCCAACACTAGGTGAATACTAGCCCAACACTAGGTGAATACAAGGCCAACAATAGGCCAACACTAGGTGAATACTAGGCCAACACTAGGACAACACTAGGTAAATACTAGCCCAACACTAGGTGAATACAAGGCCAACAATAGGCCAACACTAGGTGAATACTAGGCCAACACTAGGACAACACGAGGCCAACACTAGGCCAACACCCCTCTTTCCTTTTATTGTAATTCTAAATGATCATGTGTAAACATAGTGTCCTAGATCTGAAGGAGTAAGTACCTAGTGTCCATGAATAATCACTGTCAATGTTAATTTACTGTATTTTCACACTATAAGGTGAAGTGGATTATAAGGAGCATTAACTGAAGATAAACAGTCACTATAACTATAAACCTTGTTGAGTGGAACCGAACAAAACACACTCTGATTCTGATGAATCAAACTTTAAAAACAGTCAAAATCATCAGATAAAAAGTCTAAAGTCACTAAACACATCCAGAATTAATCCATATATAAGTCACACTGTAGTTTTTGTAGTAATTTAAAGTCTTTTCAGTTCACCTTATAGTCCAGATAATACACTATCTTAATATTCTAATTGTGTGGGACTTGGCGCCAACAAGACATCTGGTGCCCTAGGCGACCGCCTAGTCTGACTGTGACTAACACTGACCCTGTGTACATGCATGTCAGTTTTTATCTGCTTGTGGTGCCCCCCCCACCCCCACAGGAGGGAGTGAAAGCTGACTCCCCTGTGGGCTGCAGAGCATGTGTATAGAGGAAGAACATGAATTGTTAAAAGTGCAGCCTGAACACACTGCTGGTCCTGTTCCTTTACTGATGATTAACTAATGATGTGGTGGACTATCAGGGCTGTGGGACAAAACTACAGAAATACAATAAATAAATACAAGAGGAAGAAAAAATAATAGATGCATGGTGGTGTTTTAAAACAGGGTGTCCTTTTGAGCATTTTCATGAGCATGTGGAGCAGGGGACATGTGTGTCGCAGGACGCCCTGCGGCAAAACCCACGGCTCAGAAAAGCAGAAACATCCACTCACAAAGATGCAGAGAACTAATGGAACTTTAAGGTGGGGTGCCGGAGAATTTTCACTATATTGTTTAAAATCTCCTTCACAACACCAGTACTATAAGACTGTTGTGTCTGGGATAAAAATATGAATATATTGCAGTAACTGGTGAATTTTGTACTAATGAGTTCAATGTTGGACAATTGAACTCTCCATATTGTCTCATTGAGACAATATGGAGAGTTTTTTTTTTTTTTTTTTTTTTTTTTCTTGCCGAGAAGGAGGGTCTAAGGACAGGGGATGCCTGGGACTTTTTCATGTATTTCTGTAGCTTGATTATGTTTTTGTAAAGCCCTCTGAGACGACTTTGTTGTGATTTAGGGCTTTATAAATAAAATTGAATTGAAATTGAAAATTGAATAACTTGACATAGTTTTTGAACTCTGTACCCCATGTACATTTTCTTATAAACCAGTGGTGGTAAACTATTGATGACCTTGGGTATATCATACCTTAGAGAACATGTGACAAACATGTGGTAGACTTTATTTTGCGATAGCTTGTCCCTTACCCTAGTATTGTAATCATGGAAGTTAGTGTTTAGTGGAAAATGTATGGAAGGATATTTCTCTGTTTATGTAGTTATAGTAAAATGTGAGTTTGGATAAAGTGAAAATATCATTTATCTTTAGTACTTCCTGGTTTTTGAATAGAGCTTCTGTATGGCTGTTGTATTTACTACAGTATTCTTATTGACCGTTTTTGGGTTTTTTTTTTCCAGTTTTTTCCATTGGAATCCCCATACTAGTACACCATCATTTAGATGGGACATAATCAATGTATTGTTTCGTCCTTTCTTGACAAAATCAAGAAGTGTTTTAGTTTATTGATTATGCCATTTGTTGTTGATATTTTCATCATTACCTTGTTTATGTGGTCATTCCAGGTCAGGTGAGTATCTAAGACGATACCTCAGACATTAAAGGCCTGAACACTCTATTCACTTTCCACCAATTCTGATATCTGGAATCAACACTTTCCGATTCCTCTGATAAAAGGCCATGGATTTGGTTTTATCTATAATGAGTGATAGCTTGTTTGCTTTTAACCAGTCTACAATTTTTGCCAGTTCATTATTTATGGATGCTCCTATGTTTGTGTTTGTATGGTAGTGGATAAGGATGTATCATCAGCAAATAGTGTGAAAAGCCGGGCCATAAGAAGTGCTAACTTAAGGTAACTGTGCTAACACGAGTCCGCTGGTGCTCCCTTTCTGAAGTAAACCAAGATGACAAGTAACGGTCATGAAAATGTCCAAGCTTTCGCAAATGTTAAACTTCACATACCAGCAGGGACGGACCTGGCCTGATTTGCACCCTGGACGAGACATGTCTTCGGCGGCCCCCCCACACACACACACACACCTGGAACCATATCCTTCAAAGACAGATTACACGTCAAACACCAATGTATATATCAATGCTTATTTTTAATTACAATTTAAAAAATACAAAGTAAAAATTGTGATAAAAATAAATAAATAAAATTTGAAATGAAATTTGTAAATATAAATATTCTAAAATTGCACACAGATGTAAACATAATAACATTGCAAATTGCACAAACCTTTTTAAAAAGCAAAACCAATGTTAACTATAATTAAGTAATAATAAAATGAGTGCAAATGACTTTGCTTTTCCTTTTGGCTTTTCCCTTAGGGTTCATAACAACAAACAAAAAAAACTAGCAGTAAAAGTAAAGATGCAGCAGCAGCAGCTGTAAAGATACCATCTAAAACTGGACCTTTGCAAAATCCTCAATTACATCCCTGTAATAAATATGTCAGTAAATATATATGAAGGAATATGGAGATTTAAAAAAGTCAACACATTTAACAGAACACGTCCCATTTATTTATTTACTTTGTAGTTAATCACTTTATAAACTTTCTGAAACCATGGACTCACTGTCTCATTTCCTTAACCTATTTGTGGACTCACCAACTGACCAAAGATCGCACCAAACCCCCATATGGGCTTGTTATGATCAATTCATTTGGGCTTATTAGCAATCGTGTGAAACAGAAGTATGCCTACAGCCCACTAACCAGCAATGGAAAGATGCATAAAAGATGAGGGAAAAATCCTTAAATGGTAAGAATGGTATTACTTACATTATTAATCTGGCACAGCACCCCCTGTGCCATTGCGCACACTGGCAGAGGGGGTGCTGTGCCATTGCGCGTGCATTTGCGCGCACCAGTGCACAATGGCACACGTTATGGAACGCACTGGCGCGCTTTTACGCATTACAGGGCACGTACTGGTGCGTGCCATTGCGTGTGCAACTGCGCGCACCAGTGCACGTGCTAGAACGCATTCTGTAACACGTGATATAATGAACACAACATGTGGCTATGTGAACACTTTAGCTTGTCATAGGGGCCGCCTGGGCCGAAGCAAGCAAGATGATAAAAAAAAAAAAAGATGGTCATATGCTGGCGCCCCATAGAGGATTGCGCCCTGGTCCGTCGCTCAGCCTGCCCATAGCTAAAACCGGGTCTGTATACCAGTTAGTGCTTGTCCGCCAATAGGCAGGATGTATTCACGATAGGGACTGAGCAACAGCCATTGCTGCTTGTGGTGAAGAAAATACCTCCTCCGACTCGTGCACGGTGACCCGGAGCCGCGCCGGGTAGATGAAGCCCGCGTCCTTGAGCTTCTTTCGAACCTCCTCAAATGCTTGCCTTTGCTTCACAACCTCCGCTGGAAAGTCGGGAAAGATGTGAATCGCTTTGCTTCTGTAGTTCAGTGGAGACTGTCGACGAGCCAGTTGCAGAATCTTTTCTTTTATTTGGTAGTGATGAATCCGGGCAATCATGATGCGCGGTCCATCATTCCCATCAGAGGGCAGCCTCCCCAGACGGTGTCCTCGGTCCACTACAATTGGCTTGGAAAAATTGCTGGCTCCCAACAGCTCAGGCAAAAACTCAGACGTCCATTCTCGATCTTCTCAGCTAAACCGATAATTTTAATATTTTGTCGCCTTGAGCGAGCCTCTAGGTCAATCACTTTAGAGTGGAGTGCTTCATTTTCCGCACCCATTTTAGTAAATGTCTGTTGAAGATTAGAGAGACAGATATCAAAGCTAGAGGTAGCATCTTCAACTTCTTCAACACGGGTCCCCAGACTCAGCAGAGACACCTGGGTGGATGTCAAAGTCGCCTCTAAATGATCAAATTGGTCAGTCATTTTCTTACTCATATTTTGTATGGCCAAAAGGATATTTGCTGGTTCAGCAGCATCATTGACTGGGTCTGGAGATGCCTCGTGCTCGGCTAGCTCGGCTAGCGCTTCAACCTCCTCCTGATCCTTATCCAGCGGTCTTCCACGGTCTGGCTTGGGGTGTTTTGGCATCTTGTTCAAAAGGCAATTACAATGAAAAATTGCTGACTGCACTGACAAATATTACATTAATGACTGAAATAATCAAATGGTAGAGAGGAGCTCAGGAGGAACACGTCTACTCCATTCGGTGCTCACAAAATGTGTTTTTAAAAAAAGATGTTAATAAAGACGTTAATTGCAGATTAAGATATGAAATGTGTAAAGTTAAATGTTAAACACACACAGATGTTAAAATTTGGTTTAAAAAAAGATGTTTAATACACAAAGATTTTACAATATGATAAAAAAAAAAGAGATATTTAAGCACATATAGAAATGAGGACAAAGATGTTTAAACTGGAATGAATTAATAATAAAATAATGAAAAAATAAATAAATAAAATAATGTTAGCAGGGGCTGGTTCACTATTGTGAAAAGCCCTGGGTTAGAGGAGTGCAGTGCCTACTTTAATTATATATATATATATATATATATATATATATATATATATATATATATATATATATATGTGGTGGGAAAGTGAATAAAATAACCTTATCTCCTTCTTACAGAGAGAGACTTAACATGTCCAAAATGTTTACCTATAACAACAAAGATGTGCTTAGCTCACACTTTCTTTTCTTAGAGTATCACTAACTGTGGAGTTCAAAGAGAATCTGATTAGAGAAGCTGCTCCACTCGATTTATATCTGCCTGGTCACAAGGTTAAGGCGACTAGTTCAGGCTGTAATTACATGAAAGGAGGAGAGGAATTAGTATTCTTTAGGAAGAACGCCTGCGCTTCATCTTTGTTCTGAGCATCAGTTCAAGTCCACTGATACTGCAGACACTTATTTTTACACTGAGTTTCTACATGATCCACTGTAGACTCTTAAACATACCAACGCTGAGCTACACCATCCATCTGCAAGGACAAATTCAGTTCAGTTCAAGATACAAAATGGAAAAGCCAAACATAAACAAATAATCTGTTATTTACAGAATATTCAGCTTTTTTTTTTTAAAAATATAAAATTTTGATCATGCAATGACAATTTGGAAACAAAGTCCAAATTAACTAGTGCAGTGTGTAAGTTTAACCCCGCCCCTATTTTGTGCCAATCTCAAGTTTCTATGACAACCTGTTCTTGAATTAGAGCTAATGATGCACTTTTGACCTTTCTGCTAAATGTTACCCTGACCTTTGACCTTTGGCAATATTGATCATTTGGTTTTATATATATATATATATATATATATATATATATATATATATGTGTGTGTGTGTGTGTGTGTGTGTGTGTCAGTGATTGTAATATTATGATAACCACTGCAAACCTCAATAAATAAATCCAATTAATTCAAGCCCTCCCCCCTCTTCCAATTCAGTTTGTAATTTGAAAGGCCGACTGACAAAAGCACAAATGAATATATACATGGAGAATTTTTAAGTCTTTATACAGAATTAAATGAAATCCTGAGAAAGAAGTGGTGATAAAAATGAAGCATAAACAATATCAGCTGTTCTTTTCTTTCATTCAAAGCAGCTTCTGTGAAGCTAAATGTTTGTGTCAATAATTGATTGTGTACGCCCTGCACCCTCCTAATCAATATAATGTTCTGTCAAAGCCTGCTGTGTCAGGTAACTGATGACTGAACTGCTTCACTCCAGCAAATGACAAACTCTTATTTATTATTAATCAACTCATTTCATTTATTCTGTTGTTGTGCTTCTGTTGCATCATTTACCACTTGACCAGGTTCAGAAAATGAAAAAGCAAAAGTGAAATCCTATGACATAGAGTGTCCAAAAAAGGTTTGGATTTTTATATTATCAATCACATCTTGCTGAATTGGTGCCTTAACTGATTGGACGTGAGAGGACTTAGATGTGCACTACAGGTCAAACTACACTAATATATTATTTATAACACACTGAGTATATGTGAATACAAGGATGTGTAAAATAAGATACTATTGCAATAAATGAATACAGACTATTATGATTAGAAGATATGATCTATAATGCAATAAATGTGTGTGTGTGTGTGTGTGTGTGTGTAACTACTAACACCTGCACAACTGCAACAAATGATCCAACAAGTGGAGGGTGACGTTCCAGTTGTCTGTAGTAGAGGTGTAACTGTCCACAATAATCACACTTCACTTCATTTTCAGTTCAGTATTAAAACTAAATGTAAAACTATTTTCTTCCTCCTATTTATGAAACCAAAAAATTTTCAATGTACAAATGGAAACAGGAAATTATTCAAAGTGCTGCTTGGTACCAGTGAATTAAATAATATATTCTTGAATGATTAACCAAATGTTGAAATTAAAAATGATAAATTAATTTCCACTAGCTAACCTGAATGATATGAACAGCCTCCGCTAGCTAACATGAATGATATGAACAGCCTCCGCTAGCTAACCTGAATGATATGAACAGCCTCCGCTAGCTAACCTGAGTGATATGAACAGCCTCCGCTAGCTAACCTGAATGATATGAACAGCCTCCGCTAGCTAACCTGAATGATATGAACAGCCTCCGCTAGCTAACCTGAATGATATGAACAGCCTCCGCTAGCTAACCTGAATGATATAAACAGCCTCCGCTAGCTAACCTGAATGATAAGAACAGTATACAAAAAATAAATCACTGCTCCTGGTGAAGCATATTCTACACTTGTATTTGACTGGCTTCTCATGTATGGAAGGAATATCTGGGCTTTTACAACCTGCTCAGTCGTCTCATTATTTAACTTTTTGATGAAAACAGTCAATGGAACATTCACTTACAATAGTTCAACCTATAAAAGCCTCTCATTATTTATAACACACTATAGTTCTATATATATATTATTTATTTATTTTAAGTTGACACAATGCTATTTATAATAAAAATATAGCAGGGGTCTTAAACATGTGGCCCGGGGGCCAAACGCAGCCTGCCAATGGTTCCAATGCGGCCTGTGAGATGAAGAGCAGAAGAACCTATTAAACAAGTATTCAAAGAACGCCTAATCTCACCCCTTACTTAAAACTGCTTGCAAAAAATAGTCTTGCGGGAATGTGCATAAATTGTCTGAGTCTAATACAGTCGCACCTGTAATTACGAAATTAATTTGTTTGAGAAGTGTTTTCATACAGTGAATTTTTCTTAAATTGTCACATTTTATATGTACAAGGCCTAATTTGTTCCAAGGCCCCCCCATACTACCCCCTAAACCCTTGAAAAATTATAGTTTACACCAACTGTACGTAGGTTTACACTGAGGGTCAACAGTCATTTATCAATTATTATTCATTTAAAGGGGTCATATCATGCAAAATTGACTTTTTAACATTTTTACACCACATATATGTGTTGTCTGTGTGTTAGGAGACCCTTGGAATCATGAAAAAAAAACATCCACGCGCCTTTTCACTTGACCCATGTCTTATTGGAGGGGGCGGAAAACGTTCAGTTTTGATTTGCTGCCCCTCACACGTAACAGGTGCACTTTAATTTGAATATCCCACCCCACCTGCTCAGCTAACCCCACCTATTGACCTATGACCTCTGCTCGGACTCGGAGATCCGCCATTATTCTACATTGATGCAGAGACACAGAAGGAATGTGTGGACAAACTCTAAACACTTCTGTTCCTGGTTAAAAGGAAAAACACAAGTCCATACATGAGCTTCAAACTTCAGAAGATGAAAGACTGAAGTGGATCACATTTATTTTTAAAGAAATTTACCAAAGACCCTGTTAGTGTCCACTTCACAACAGACTGCTTTTCTACCCTGGGTCAGTACAACAGAACTGTGCCTTAAACCTGGAGCAGAACCAACTGTCCACAAACATTAGAGGAGGAACATGTAAGTATTTATATAATATGTTCTGTGTTTGTATTTAGAGTAACGTTAGTTAATGCTAACAAGAGCAGTGACTGCTGCTAGCTAGTTCTAGAACTTTACAGCAGTGAAACAACAGACGGTGTAAAAGTGCTTAGTGTTACTTGTTGGTAAATTTATAGAGATTCTCTACATGTTTCAGACAATTCCATGTGTTAGCGACACTCTGGGCTGATTAAAGCACAATGATAGGTGTAAGAGCAGCTGTTAGCATACATGCTAATGATGCTAATGTAACTGGAAATACTGACTACAAATATTACTGTCCCTGGTGTTTAGACAAACACATGTACACTAATAAATAGAACCTGTAAAATAACCTTGGTTAGAAGAAGAACACTTTAAAGGTTCAGCTCATCTTTTGGATTTTCTGGATCCACAGGATATCATGTATGACTCTGTAGATTCTGTCACAACTGCATCACAGTCAGTCCATGATGTGACTTACTTCATATTTCACATCAACATTTGAATAAGTTATTTAAGATTATTAGTTTTAGTTCTAGCAGTGTAGAGGTTAATGTGTCTTATTTTTTATTATTCTAGAATCTTCCAGCTCCATCCATAAGATACCTACATATATTGTTTATGAAAGCTGGACCCTAACCCTAACCCTACTGGAGCTGTTTGAGGTGTTGTACTGTGTGTCAGCAGGTGTTAAATGTTCAGACAAGACAGTTAAGTACGTTCATCTGTGTAGAATAGTAATGTCATCATTAGCAGTTTACCATAAAATAGACTAGACTAGTTTATCCTGTGTTCACATCTAAAAGGTTCATGTTTCTTAATAAAACAAAATATAAATCAAATAAAAAGTAAACTATAATAAACACCAAATGTGAATTGAATGTGTGTGAAAATATAAATCTTATAAATATTGTGTAATCACATATAGATTATTATTATTATGGTGAATTTGGGGGTTGTTGTAATAAGTTCTATTTTCTTATTTATTAGGACAAAGAAAGTGTTGAAGATATGACAGAACAAAGAAAATGGAAAAGTAAAGAAGTGTCTCCATAGTATTAAAAACACATCTACTGGAATGTAGCTTCTTTTACACTAACAATGTGCTCTTTTCTTTTGTTGGAATGTTGTGTAGGTAAATAAGCCATGATTGTCCAGTGTATAAACATACATGTATGTTTCCATCATATTTATAAATGACATTTTCTCTCCACAGATTATATCTGCCAGCGCTGCACTTCAATAAATATGCTGGACGTCCCCAAGCAACAACATCAGCTGGTGAACCGTTGTTCTGGGTACATTTACCCAAATCTAAGAAAAGAGGAGGGGCCACAGCAAAGCCAGTTAAAACTGAACCAACCTCCAATAAGTTTACCAAGATTTTATTAAAAATACTGCAGTCACAAAATGTGTAGAAATGTATACAAACAATAAATTAATAATGAATTTAGTTATTATCATATTCTATACTTTATTAAAGTGAGTGTTTAGAATACCTTTCATTATAAATACACTTATTAATAGAATATGAATAATAAAAATAAAGTACCAAAAACTGCACAACATAACTTAATGGTTATTGAAGGGTACACAAAGCAGAACATGCAGCAGAACATGCAGCAGAACATGCAGCAGAACATGCAGTAGAACATGCAGCAGAACATGCAGTAGAACATGCAGCAGAACATGCAGTAGAACATGCAGTAGAACATGCAGCAGAACATGCAGCAGAACATGCAGTAGAACATGCAGTAGAACATGCAGTAGAACATGCAGTAGAACATGCAGTAGAACATGTAGCAGAACATGCAGTAGAACATGCAGTAGAACATGCAGTAGAACATGCAGTAGAACATGTAGCAGAACATGCAGTAGAACATGCAGTAGAACATGCAGTAGAACATGCAGTAGAACATGCAGTAGAACATGCAGCAGAACATGCAGTAGAACATGCAGTAGAACATGTAGCAGAACATGCAGTAGAACATGCAGTAGAACATGCAGTAGAACATGCAGTAGAACATGCAGTAGAACATGCAGCAGAACATGCAGTAGAACATGCAGTAGAACATGTAGCAGAACATGCAGTAGAACATGCAGTAGAACATGCAGTAGAACATGCAGCAGAACATGCAGTAGAACATGCAGTAGAACATGTAGCAGAACATGCAGTAGAACATGCAGTAGAACATGCAGTAGAACATGCAGTAGAACATGTAGCAGAACATGCAGTAGAACATGCAGTAGAACATGCAGTAGAACATGCAGTAGAACATGCAGTAGAACATGCAGTAGAACATGTAGCAGAACATGCAGTAGAACATGCAGTAGAACATGCAGTAGAACATGCAGTAGAACATGCAGTAGAACATGCAGCAGAACATGCAGTAGAACATGCAGTAGAACATGCAGTAGAACATGCAGCAGAACATGCAGTAGAACATGCAGCAGAACATGCAGCAGAACATGCAGTAGAACATGCAGCAGAACATGCAGCAGAACATGCAGCAGAACATGCAGTAGAACATGCAGCAGAACATGCAGTAGAACATGCAGCAGAACATGCAGTAGAACATGCAGTAGAACATGCAGCAGAACATGCAGTAGAACATGCAGTAGAACATGCAGTAGAACATGCAGTAGAACATGCAGCAGAACATGCAGTAGAACATGCAGCAGAACATGCAGCAGAACATGCAGTAGAACATGCAGTAGAACATGCAGTAGAACATGCAGCAGAACATGCAGCAGAACATGCAGTAGAACATGCAGTAGAACATGCAGTAGAACATGCAGCAGAACATTCAGACATACATGTGTTCATGTCTTTATGGTTTGTATCAAACTTAAGTGATGATACTAAGGACAGAGACAGAAGATGCTTCACACTTTATCTATTACTATCATTGATTGTTCTCTATAATTAACCCTGTAAAGTCCTGTCAGACCATATTGTTGTCATTTAAGGTTCTATAAATAACATTAAATTCATATTAACATTTGTTATTGTTTACTATAGTTTGAACTTTTATGTTCGTTGTTACATTGAATGTATTTGTTTCATAAAAGTCAAGTCTATTTAAACCATTCTATGTTCTTTCAGTGTTTGACATGGAACATTTTAACACTTCTTTATTACATGTTCTTCCTTAATCATATTTATATTACAATGACTGTATGTCTATTAAATAACACTTACTCGTATATGTTGAATATATTCTGTAGTTAGAACACATTCAAACCCTGGATGGTCAACTATGATGATGGTGCTTCTGAAGCTACTGCATTATTCTAATGTACTACATTAGAAAGGTGAGTTTATTAGGTAACTTATGTATTATGTGAGTGACATATAGAAAATATACTGACTATGGAATTAAAATTCATTCAACAGTCATTTTATTTGTGGTAACTGCAGCAGATATTCTCAGGTTCTGTATCATTGATGCATAAATAAAATACACTTGTGTTAGGAGAGACAACTAAAAGGTGACCACTTTAATGTTGTATATATCACTTAATATGGGATTCTTTAAATACATAATATTTAGATGCTTAAATAAATGACTCCAGCTGTCAAATATCTTGGACAGTTTTGGGGTATTTTTTTACCCTGTAAACACTGGTGGTAGTTAACTATATTTGAACATCCCTTTTACCAGTTAAACAGGTTAGTTGTACAGGTTAGCCTTTGCTAACTAACACATAAACACCCACTAAGCTAGTTGGAGTCACTAGCAGTGCGCTAAGCTAAGTAGTTCAACAACACTATAGTCAGTGTAACAACAAATGAAAACTAAACATTAAAAATAACAAAGTGAACTTACTATGTACAAACATCTTTCTGTATCCTTGGTTTTTAAATGTGTTCTGGAGCCTCTTGTTCGGTGTCTGACTGTAGCTTAAACGTATACGGTCGTACGGTGAAGATTTCGCCGGCTGTCACAGCACTATGCAGTTGCCATGGTAACATGATGCTGTTCTAGTTTTGGCACACCCCGCAGAAGAGAGGGGCGGAGTCAGCTGTGGCTCATTTGCACGAGAAGCCACAACCCACTAAAAAAATGAGTGTTTTAAAAAGGGTGGTCTTACCAGGTTGAAGAGGCTGCAGTATCTGCATCAACATGATATTTGGACTAAAGTATGAGACAGACAGATCACTGAGACACCAGGGAACTCTGTTAACTTGGGAAAAATTGGCATGATCTCTCCCCTTTAAACACAAAAATTAAAACTGAAAAACTGCATCGATATCTGTTTTTTTAATTTTGGTTTTGGAAACATAATGAAGAAATATTTTTTCCTTGTCTTATTTTTGGTTTTATATTGAAAAATGAATGAACAAATGATCCACGGATTCAGTACCATATTTATATTATAATATATAATATATTTAGGTGTTTTTCCCTGTAAATCATGTGCTTTCCTATATTTGAATTGAATGTCTTTATTGTCACTGCATATAAAATCCAACGAAATTGAAAGCTACTCCAGTAAAGTGCTTACGTCACACATGCATCACATACACACCTAGTAATGTAGTAAATATAACAATAAAAATAACAACATAATAATAATAATTAATAATATAATATAACAAATAATAATATTAATAAAACTAAAAATACTAAAATACTAAATGTTAAAATTCTAAAATACTAAAGCAGTGGTAGCCCTGAGATGAACTGGCGTCTCATACAGGGTGTACCCCGCCTTCGCCCATTGTAGCTGGATTAGGCCCCCAGTGACCCCCGCGACCCTAGTGAGGATAAAGCGGGTTCAGATAATGAATGAATGAATGAATAAAGCAGTGGTTTGATTAAAATGAATTCATTATCCAGTTATTTGTGTGCGTTAATGGAAGCTTCTGGAAAAAAGCTCTTCCTAAATCGACTTGTTGTGGTTTTCAAACACCTGTAGCACTTTCCTGAGGACAAGAGTTCAAACAGTGAGTGTATAGGAATAACTAGCATGTTGTAGTGCCTATACCTTTGTCCTGTATTTGATTTTGTTTGATATGTAAAGTACTTTGGTCTTTTATGTTATTGTACAGTGCAACATAAACTAGTATTCATGATGTGATGGTTGAGAGTTTAGACCCTACATATAAGTAGGTGACGTGTCCTTCATGGCTGCCAGATCTCCTTGCAGTGGTCTGGTCCCTCCTTGAAAAGTTTGAATTACTTTCAATCAGTGCCGAAGTAAGCGGATTTTGTGCTTGACTTTTGTTGGTGAAACATTGAAGTAAACGTATAATCTTAAAAGATGGCTGATTATACCGACACCGGAAGAAGCTGACGGTGGAAACAATAGCCACTGATGAATGAAATCAGATCTTAGTGCAAAAATGGCCATGATGCAAACATCCCTGGAACAACAGATAAATAATACATTCCAGAACTTAAACAAACGCATGGAGGAACTTATTCCTGAAAGTTGTGCCAATATGATTTGGCAGATTTGGCGAAAACGGCTCAAGAACTACGTGCCAACCTGGACGCTGTGGTGGGAATTATGACATCCAGAACACAGAAGATTGAAGCAAAAATTGCTGCCAATGCACAAATCCAAGGTTTGAGCCGAATGTCTCTATCATCATTGTGGGACAAGAGGACAATGAGGATTTGATGGCCAAAGTGTTGGGTTTGGGTGTGATCCGGTACCGACTCCGGCTGCAGTGGAGCTGGTGTGGTTAAAGTGGAGCTGGAAACTGTGGAGGAGAAAGTGGCACTGCTCTGACGCAAAGCTAAGCTTAAAGAACACAATCATTTTCGGAGGGGGTTTGTGTCTTTGGCTAAATCTCATGCTGAGAGGCTGATGGATATAAACTTTCGGACATTCTTGAAAGAAACTTCTGTCGGGAAAGACTTTTACCTGGCCGCATGGATCTGACTGAGAAATGTGGCCAGTCTGTAAGTTCTGACTTTTTGGTGGTGCATTGGAACATTAATGGATGGACAGTAACTAATTCTGACTTGAGAACAGTTGTTCTTTATCATTTGAACCCAGATTTTGTTTGTTTAAATGAGACTCATTTGTCATGTGCTCATATAGAACTCTTTGGACATAATCGCGTTACGCACAGGAAAGCGGTGAAGGCTTCAGGTGGAGTGGGGATTTTTGTGAGAGACTCAAGTTTTGATCTATTTTATGTTAAATTTGTTGATAAATCAGTCGATGGCATATTGTGTTTGCTTTTTGAACATTGTTTTACACAACAATAGTTTGCGATAATCTCATGTTACTTGTCCCCTGAGGCATCAGTCTGGGGGACAGACGCAGTTTTTTGGTCATTTATTGTCTTTGATTTATAGACTTGACACTGACTCTGTATATATATCTGGTGACTTTAAATCATCTCTGATATGAGAGATTACATTGATATGGATGACGTAACCCCCAGAGTTGCAACTGATTCTATATCCAACAAACACGGAGAAGCATTCATTGAGTTTCTCAAACATGCTAAATGTTGTGTCCTTAATGGCGGATTAAATCCCCACAAAGATCATTTTACTTCTGTGTCTGTGAGAGGAAGTGCTGTTGTTGATTATATTGTAACTCCACACAATGATTTAAAGTCAGTTTCTACACCATCTGTGGAGGCCGTAGGTTCTAAGGCCTTAGATCTAATTGGTCATCAGTCCACACTCCCTGACCACTCGGTCCTGTTTAAAATTTCGTGTTGAAGAGTGTATTGTACTGTCCCATTCCAGTAATTTAATTTTATGTTCAAAGGTGACAATGATTAAAAGACGATATCCTACAACATTTTTGTCCTCTTATAACTGCGAACAGGCCACGCCAAGTCTACAGACACGTCTTTCAAAAGAAGAAAACACAGGAAAACATGGAAAATGCCTATGGCATGTTCTGTGCCATTTTACTTAAAGAAATGGGAAACTCTGAAAATAAAAGAGGATCTTGAACAAAGACTAACACAAATCAACCATATTGGAATGAAGAGCTTCGTACTCTCTGGACGAAGGTCAGCGCAGCTGAGAAACAATATCTTCAAGCTAAAGATAGAAATGGAAAATTAAGTTTATACAATGAATGTCAGTTGTGTGAGTGTGAAGGCAACAGTGGTACCAGTAGTGATGGGGGCACTAGGGGCAGTGACCCCCAAGCTGGGACAATGTCTCCAGCAGATACCAGGAACAACATCAGAGATCTGTGTCCAAAAGAGCGCTTTGCTAGGAACAGCTAAGATCCTGCGCAGAACCCTCAGGCTCCCAGACCTCTGGTAGAGGACCCGAGTCTGAAGGAGACACCGCCCAAGTGGGGCAAGAGGAAATTTTTTTTAATATATATATATATATATATATATATATATATATATATATATATATATATATATATATATGACCCTCCAGCACAAAACCAGTCACTAATCCAACCAATTCAACCGTTTTCCAACATCGCCATAGCAACAAGGGCTTTAGTTTAGTGCAGAAGGCTTTGTTCTGAGGCCTCCCATTGGTTCAAATATATAATCATGTAGATTTCTATTTAAGGGTTGTCTAGAGGGAATCCCCATCTTTCCAACGGTACCTAACATGACGGGGAAATACCGAACGCCAGCGCCAAGGACAGTCGTGTTTGGAGTCGATTTTTCTTTGTTTTAGACTTAATTACTGTCAGAGTCAGTTGTTCTTCCTAAAAGACATGATTTGAAGAAGTTACGCTGGGAATTTAACAAACACTCATAATTAGAAGTGTTCAGGAGACATTTTACTGGGATTTTATCAATAAAGTTTAAAGTCAATCATTTTGACCCGTATACCAAATACTGCTGTGAGACTGAACCACTGGTTTAATGTATATAAAAAACCCCCACTATAATATGTGTTAATATGGCAGAGGCATATTGTGTGAAAATTTAATTTAATAGAGTCCGTCTGTCACAACAGGAGCACTAAGTCAATATTTGTCCAGAGACGGCTGCATTTTCTGTCTGGTTAGCATTCTGTTTGATAGACGGAGAGGAGGGGAAAGCATTAACTGTAGAGACCTCAAGTTGTGACTCGCATAATGACATGAACACATCTGACAAATGCTTTATTAACATTCATAAAGCATACATATCTGCTCAATTTAAAATTTTGTAAAGTCTGTGTGGAGGTCAACATAGTATTTTTGTGTCTAACTGAGTTCAGCTCAATTCAATTCAATTCAATTTTATTTATAAAGCCCTAAATCACAACAAAGTCGTCTCAAAGGGCTTTACAAAAACACAATCAACTACAGAAATACATGAAAAAAGTCCCAAGCATCCCCTGTCCTTAGACCCTCCCCCTGTCCTTAGACCCTCCCCCTGTCCTTAGCTCCTCCTTCTCGGCAAGAAAAAACTTCCAAACCCAGTGGGAAAAAGAAGAAATCTTGAGGAGAACCACATTGAAGGAGAGATCCACTCCCATGGACGGACAGGCTATAGATGAACGTCCATAAATAGATGCAGGAAGGGGGGCTGGTCCAGACAGGCAGGGGCAGTGGTCCGGGTTCACAGGTCGGCACAGGCGAGATACTGCAGATCCTGTCGTCCACGGCTCCCGTGCAGACACTGTCAGGAAAAAAAAGGGGAAAGGGGACACCAGATGACTAGTCATGAACAGACTTGGTATGAAAGATAGGTTATAAAAGTTACAGAAACAGGTGTGAGAGAGAGAAAGAGAAGAAAGAAGGAACTCAGTGTACTGTACTTCCCCCAGCATTCTAACTCCAAACTGAACTGCGACTCATGCACCACATAAACGGACGGCCATGGATAAAGGGACGGCCATGGCTCAGTTGGGAGAGTGGATCGTCCATTGACTGAAGGGTTGGCGGTTCGATTCCCGCTCTGTCCTAGTCAGTCCGTTGTGTCCTTGGGCAAGACACTTTACCCTCCTTGCCTCCAGTGTCACTCACACTGGTGTATGAATGCGTATGAATGTTTGGTGGTGGTCAGAGGGGCCGTAGGCGCGAAATGGCAGCCACGCTTCTGTCAGTCTGCCCCAGGGCAATTGTGGCTACATCTGTAGTTTACCACCACCAGAGAGAGCATGTGAGAGTGAATGAATAATGGATCAATAATGTAAAGCGCTTTGGGTGCCTTGAAAAGCGCTATAGAAATCTAATCCATTATTATTATTAATTTTTTAACTAACCTGATCATAGGCTTTCTCGAACAGGAATGTTTTAAGCCTAGTTTTAAATGTAGAGATGTGTCGGCATCTTTAATATTAATATTTAATATTAAAGGGAAGCTGATTCCATAAGACAGGGGCCTGATAACTAAAGGCTCTAGCTCCTACTGTACTTTTAGAAACCCTAGGAACTTTCAGTAAACCTTCATTCTGAGAACGAAGCGTTCTATTGGGTTGGTACGGAACCAGATCATCTTTTGTTGTGGATTTTCATCATGGATCAAAGATGTCGACACCGGAAGTTGAGTAGAAAAAGGCTCAGTTTATTCTGACATATACAGTCCTTTATAGTCCATTTTCAGATACTCGTTCCTCACCCTAAACCTGCTCTAACCAGTCCCCTGACGTCCTTTGACGCCATGGATTAGTACTGTCTCCTCATATAGTCATAACAACATAACATTCACTCTTCACTTATCTTACAACCCCGATAGCTTTGACACACAGAAGGGCAATGTGACCTTTCTTCTCACAAATGATATGTCATACATACGGATATATACAGTATATTAATTCCCAACATTCCCCCCTTTGATAATTATCAATTATCAACTTCATTTACCAGTTCAATGCAAGTAAGGGTGAAAAACCTGTCAGATGTTTATTAACAGGAAAAGTCCCTTACGACCCCCAATCAGAGTTTGAGCCTTCTGCACATCTTTATATTTGGAGCGATCACCAGTGGCTTGCATTGAAGGGATGTCAACCGAGATGGATTAAAACTGAGCTGTGAATAATTTATCTAACTGTTGATTTCATGTTGATTAAATATTGAGTAATATAGGATCTTATGTAATTTATAGACACTATTGATTCCAATTAATATAATATAGTAAATAGTAAGTAAATAGCAAATAGTAAAATACAACACTTAATTTGAAATTTGTGTATAAACCACCTCATTTAAATTAATTTCAGATATTGATTAGGAATTATCATATTGCAAAGTGAATACATGAAATGTGGATTACTATGATTATTGATTGAATATGGATTAATATGATTACTGATTACCTATTCTATAAAAGAAAATCACAACATTGTCATTTAGGATGGAGAACAATCATAACAACAAAGACAGTATAACCATTGATTAGTGGATGAACAATGAAATAATGAACAATCCTGTTGTGAATAGACATGAATATGTATGAATAACTTTGAATCATACCCAAAATAAATATTGAAGAATATAAACAGTCCAGTCCAGTAGTCCATGTCCGTGTTGAGCTAAAGTTAACGTCCTTATGTTTGTCAACATCAGTTTCACCTGTCTACAGTTATCAGTTTTGGCTTAAACTATAAAATAAATAATCACTCACTGCTACACTCCTCATTTTGGTTAAACTATCGCCTGTTCTGGGCGGCTGTGGTTCCGTTGGTAGAGTGCTACGTCCAAAGAGCAAAGGGTCAGCAGTTCACATGTTAAAGTGTCATTGGGCAAGACACTGAACACTAAGTTAGTCCTCATAGGGTCAGTAAGCGCCTGTGTACGGCTACAGCTGTCTACTGGTGTATGAATGGGTGAATGTATAAACTGTGCTATATACGTACAGTCCATGTACCGTTCTAGTTTCAACATCAACTATTTACCATTGGTTAGTGTTCTAAGGTTTACCTCAGAGATGATAACATTATTACATTATTATTTCCTTCTTTAGCAGATCCTTCTAACCTTAGGGCATTAATGTCTTCATGGGTTAGGGTTAGAGAGTTAACAACATTTGATTGACCTTGTTTTTTGCCTCTCAAAACACACAAATCTGATATATATATTAATTCCCAACACTTTAAGATAAGAGGGGCCCATACCATTAATGGTTTTATATGTAAGGAGGAGGATTTTAAATTCAATTCTAGACTCAACTGGTAGCCAATGAAGGGTTTGGAGCACAGGGGTGATGTGTTCTCTTCTATTTGATCCTGTTAATAATCTTGCTGCTGCATTTTGAACCAGTTGAAGCTTTTTAGGGAATATTTAGGACATGCTACAAGTAAGGAGTTACAATAATCTAATCGTAATTTTTCTGCAGTCGTTTTAGACAGAATATTCCTAATTTTGGCTAATGTTGCGCAGGTGAAAGAAGGCTGTTCTGCAAGTTTGGTTAATGTGCCCTGACCTCTGACCCTTTGAATGAAAGATCTGGATCAAATAAAACTCCTAAATTTTTAACTGTGGCACTGGGTGTTACACTTAAGTTGTCCACAGTAACTATGTGGTCAGGTAGGGAGTCTCTCACATTTTTAGGACAAATTATAACGACTTCAGTTTTTTCAGGGTTCAATAAAAGATAATTGTCACTCATCCAAGTCTTTATGTCTTGGACACATGTACTTAGTTTATCTATTTGTCTGGTCTGATCAGGTTTAATTGATAAATATAGCTGTGTGTCATCCGCATAACAATGAAAATTAATGCCATGATTTGTAATGATGTTACCTAAAGGGAGCATATATAGTGTAAACAAAATAGGCCCAAGGACTGACCCTTGGGGCACGCCATAATTAACTCTGGAGGACTGCGATGATTGTTGATTGACGTGAACAAATTGGTAGCGATCAGATAAATATGATTTAAAGCAGCAGAGGGCTGCTCCTCTAATACCTATATCACATTCTAATCTGTGCACTAAGATACTGTGGTCAATGGCGTCAAAGGCTGCACTAAGGTCTAATAACACCAGAACCGATATTAATCCGATGTCAGCGGCTAATAATAAGTCATTAGTAACTTTAACTAACGCCGTTTCAGTGCTATGATGGGCACGAAAGCCAGACTGAAACTGTTCAAATAAACTATTATCCTGCAGGAATTGGCACAGCTGTTTAACTATTACTCGTTCTAAAACCTTTGACAGGAAGGGCAGATTGGATATAGGCCTATAATTGGCTAAAATGTCAGGATCTAGGGTAGGCTTTTTCAGAATTGGTTTAATAACAGCATATTTAAATGACTGTGGCACATATCCAGTAATTAATGAAGTGTTAATTATATTTAGGACAGTGCTAATAATTAGGGGCAGAATCTCTTTAAAGAGTTTAGTTGTAATTGGATCTAAGAGGCAGGTGATGATTTGGAAGACATGATAATAGATATGACATCAGTTTGGTCTACAGTGGTGAAATTATTTAGTGTTACAGAGGGGTTTATAAAAAAGGCCTAGGTTTGAAAGCGCTACTTTTTCTGATCTAAATGTGTCTATTTTGTCTCTAATAGTTGATATTTTATTGTTAAAGAACTGCAGGAAATCATCAGAATGGAGCGTGGATGGAATAACTGGTTCCACGGAGGTGTGTCTGTTTGTCAGTCTGGCTACAGTACTGAACAGGAATCTAGGATTATTCTGGTTTTCTTCTATTATGGATGAGTAATATCTAGTTTTGGCTGTACGCAAAGATGGATTATACTTTAGTCACATATTTTTCCAGGCATTGAGAGAATCTTCTGAATTGGATCGCCTCCATTGTCTCTAATTTACGTGTTGCTTGTTTAATGGAGCGAGTGTCAGCGTTGTACCATGGGGAGGTTAATCTAACCTTAGTAGTTTTTAACTTAAGGGGGGCAACTATATCTAACGTAGTTTGTAGTGTGAGCATGGTACTATCAACTAACTCATCACTTATACTGGGACTAAATGTGTCCTTTACATAATCATATGACATAGACACAATTAGTGACTGAATTAACTCTTTGTACTTTGAGACAGCATGGTCACATAGTATCCAGCATGGTTACATAGCTGGCTGACAAACTGACAAAGTCCTTAATTGTCCTTAAAGACAGAAACATTAGAACAGTTCAAGTTATTTTAGTTGAGACTGAAGTAAAGAATAGTATAATAATACATACAGGGCCGGTTCTGGTTCTTGTTCTGGTTCAAGGGCACCACCCTAGGCCAACACTCCTCTTTCTTTTTTGTGGAATTGGAAATGATCTTCTGTCAACATAGTGTCCGAACTCTAAACCTCTTGAGTTGTAACAAAACACTCTTATTCTGATTAATCAAACTTTAAAAGTGTCCAAATTCTGAGACAAAAAGCCAAATGTATGTGACAAAAAGTCAAAATTATAAGATAGAAAGTCTAAATTATGAGATAAAAAAACAAATTATGCAAGAAAAAAAACAAAATTATGCAAGAAAAAAAAATGCCACCAAAAGCCCGAATCATGAGATAAAAAGTCTAAATTATAATTTTTTTTTGGAAGAAAAGAAAAATTACAATGCCGCTGAAGAAAGTTGCGAGTAATCTGTATACTGAAGACAACATGGAGGAGCTGTCTGGAAAAGCAAAGCAGCAAAGGAGATGTTGAATGAAGTGAAACTTCTGAACAATCTGGTCAAAGAAAAGGACATTCAAATCACAATTCTGGACACAAGGGTAACGGATGTGGAGAAGAACACGAGGATGGATGATGTCCTTATCAGCAGGTCAAAGGTCAAGCCTCGGTTGTGTGCAAGAGCTGTGGCCACAGAAGGAGGTGATGGTGAGGACGCTCACAGTGAAGACCAACAGATTCTGGGACACCAGCTGTCCACTGGTTAAAAAGTCAGGGCGTCCACACGGACACTCAGAACACTGCTGCCATACTCTGCCTCGTAAGGACCGCAACCCTGGACCTGTGGTTCTGCTGAAGTTTATAAACCTGTGGTTCTGCTGAAGTTTATAAACCTGTGGTTCTGCTGAGGTTTGTAAACACAAAACTGAGCTGATGATGCAGGGAAAGAAATGTAAAGAATCATGTGTTTACATTAATGAGCACCGCACTAGTAAAAGTGCTGAGGTCGCCCAAGCAGTGACCTCCACAAACTTATTAAAATAAAAGTGTCTTGGACCAGGAAGTACAAAGTTTACATTGGCCTCAATGGATCCAGTCCAGAAGAATCTAACACACTAATGGTGAGGCAGCTCACAGACCTGGTCGTCTAAATATTAGCCAAACAACTCATGAGAAGAACTAAAAAATAAATGGATTATTATTATTATTATTATAGTTTTTACTTTTTTTTCCCCTTGTGGCTTTTGTAGTATTGACTATTGGATTATTTTGCATTGGATTTTTTTTTACTGGATGCAGGACTATATTGTTCGTAGTTTTGTGTTGAGACAATCTTCCTCCAAGAATTTATTTATATTCTATAATTCTCAAAAACAAACATTTGTGCACTGTTTAAATGATGGGTTGGGAAGCCTCTGTAAAGGCAATGAAAAGGCTGAATTTTTTATTCTGTATGTTCAAGATGCCACGGTTAAATCCAGATGAAAGATGGCTTGGCCTTCGCATGGTGCGAACCGGCCTAAATTATTCTGAAGTTGGGCGTCGATTTAACTGTTCTCATCACACCATCCGACGTCTTGTTCAACAACATGGAGAGACTAGGCCTGTGGCAGACCGACCATGTCCTGGACGTGAAAGAGTGACGACTCTGGATCAGGATCGTTACATCCTGAATCAACACTTATGGGATTAAATTCGTACAGCTAGTCGTGCTGCTAGGGAAACACCAGGGAGACATAACCCTGGAATCATACGCACACACACACACACATACACATACACAGAAAGACACACACACATACCCACACACACATACGCACACACACACATATACACATTCGCACACACACACACACACACACACACACACACATATATATACACACACACACACATACATTGTTATACTGTAACACTGTTACAGTATAACATCTCTGCATAATCAACTTCACTCTGAGCACAAACCCACCATGTTGTAAGTAATAGAAAAACTGTGTCTATCCCCTGTTTAGTTAATAATAAACACAGTGTAGTTAATAATTAATCCTGTGTAGTTAATAAGAAACCAAATATTATTAAACCTATAGGAGTGAAATCAAATAATTTAATACAAAATAGTTCTAGGTAATAATCAGATTGAAAGAACATCTAACAATTTCATCCAATGTGGACTGATCAATATTAGGTCAATTTCTCCCAGATCTTTATGAATCAATGATCTAATCAGTGATCAATAGATTGATATTTTAGCTGTGACTCAAACCTGGCTTCAGCAGGATGAATATGTCCCATTAAATGAATCCAGGTGAACTATCACACAGCCAGAACCAGTGGTGGTGGTGGAGGAGTGGCAGTAATATCTCACTCCAGTTTAGGTCTTAGCCCTAAAATTAATCCTAAAATTAATCCCACTTACCACTCCTTTGAAAGTCTACTTTTATCCATTACTTTCCCCAACTGCAGAAACCAAAAACCAGTCCTTTTTGTCCTAGTTTATGTCCCTCCTGGTCCTTATTCACAGTTTGGATCTCATCAGTCTCTGACTTTCTATCCAGTGTAGTGTTGAACTGGGATAGGATTAGAATAGTTGGTGATTTGAACATACATGTAGACAACAACACTGACTCTCTTAGTAATGCATTTAGTGACCTACTAGACGGATTAGGCTTTATCCAAAATGTTCATAAACCAACCCACATTCACAGACACACCCTCCATCTGATCTGAACATTTGCTGTTGAAATGAGTGACCTGGTTGTTTTTACCCATAATCCCATACTCTCAGATCAGTTTTTAATGACCTTTCAGTTTATGCTTGAGGATATTTCCACCTCAGTTATTAAAACACAAATGAAAAGGATACTATGTGACCGTGCTGTCTCAAAGTACAAAGAGTTAATTCAGTCACTAATTGTGTCTATGTCATGTGATTATGTAAAGGACACATTTAGTACCAGTATAAGTGATGAGTTAGTCGATAGTACCATGCTCACACTACAAACTACGTCAGATACAGTCGCCTCCTTAAGTTAAAAACTACTAAGATTAGATGAACCTCCCCATGGTACAACGCTGACACTCGCTCCATTAAACAAACAACACCTAAATTAGAGGCAATGGTGCCGATCCAATTCACAACATTCTTTCAATGGCTGTAAATATATGTGACTAAAGTATAATCCATCTTTGCGTACAGCCAAAACTAGATATTACTCATCCATAATAGAAGAAAACCAGAATAATCCTAGATTCCTGTTCAGTACTGTAGCCAGACTGACAAACAGACACACCTCCGTGGAACCAGTTATTCCATCCACGCTCCATCCTGATGATTTCCTGCAGTTCTTTAACAATAAAATATCAACTATTAGAGACAAAATAGACACATTTCTCCCAAACATTAGATCAGAAAAAGTAGTGGTTTCAAACCTAGGCCTTTTTATAAACCCCTCTGTAACACTAAATCATTTCACCACTGTAGACCAAACTGATGTCATATCTATTATCATGTCTTCCAAATCATCACCTGCCTCTTAGATCCAATTACAACTAAACTCTTTAAACAGATTCTGCCCCTAATTATTAGCACTGTCCTAAATATAATTAACACTTCATTAATTACTGGATATGTGCCACAGTCATTTAAATATGCTGTTATTAAACCAATTCTGAAAAAGCCTACCTTAGATCCTGACATTCTAGGCAATTCTAGGTCTATATCTAATTTGCCCTTCCTGTCAAAGGTTTTAGAACGAGTAATAGTTAAACAACTGTGCCAATACCTGCAGGATAATAGTTTATTTGAACAGTTTCAGTCTGGCTTTCGTGCCCATCATAGCACTGAAACAGCGTTAGTTAAAGTTACTAATGACTTATTATTAGCCGCTGACATCGGATTAATATCGGTTCTGGTGTTATTAGACCTTAGTGCAGCCTTTGACGCCATTGACCACAGTATCTTAGTGCACAGATTAGAATGTGATATAGGTATTAGAGGAGCAGCCCTCTGCTGCTTTAAATCATATTTATCTAATCCATAACAATTTGTTAACGTTAATCAACAATCATCGCAGTCCTCCAGAGTTAATTATGGCGTTCCTCAAGGGTCCGTCCTTGGGCCTATTTTGTTTACACTATATATGCTCCCTTTAGGTAACATCATTAGAAATCATGGTATTAATTTTCATTGTTATGCAGATGACACACAGCTATATTTATCGATTAAACCTGATCAGACCAGACAAATAGATAAACTAAGTACATGTGTCCAAGACATAAAGACTTGGATGAGTGTCAATTATCTTTTCTTGAACCCTGAAAAAACTGAAGTCGTTATAATTGGTCCTAAAAATGCCACAGACTCCCTAACTGACCACATAGTTACTCTGGACAACTTAAGTGTAACACCCAGTGACACAGTTAAAAATTTAGGAGTTTTATTTGATCCAGATCTTTCATTCAAAGGGTCAGAGGTCAGGGCACATTAACCAAACATGTAGAACAGCCTTCTTTCACCTGCGCAACATTAGCCAAAATTAGGAATATTCTGTCTAAAAATAATGCAGAAAAATTAATTCATGCATTTGTTACATCTAGATTAGATTATTGTAACTCCTTACTTGTAGCGTGTCCTAAATATTCCCTAAAAAGCTTCAACTGGTTCAAAATACAGCAGCAAGATTATTAACAGGATCAAACAGACGAGAACACATCACCCCTGTGCTCCAAACCCTTCACTGAATTTAGAATAAAATTTAAAATCCTCCTACTTGTATATAAAACCATTAATGGTATGGGTTAGGGTCAGGGGTTAATGGTATGGGCCCCTCTTATCTTAAAGATGATCTGGTTCTTTACCAACCCAATAGAACCCTTCGCTCTCAAAATGCAGGTTTATTGAAAGTTCCCAGGGTTTCTAAAAGTACAGTAGGAGCTAGATCCTCTAGGCACCATGGTTACTGTCTGATGGAATCAGCTTCCCTTTAATATTAAAGAGGTCGACACAGTCTACATTTAAAATTATGTTGAAATGAAAACATTCCTGTATGAGAAAGCCTATGGTGAGGTTAGTTAAAAACAGACTGAAGTCACAGTTCAGTCTAAGCTGCACTAGGAGTTAGAACGCTGGGTGAAGTACAGACACTGAGTTCTTTCTTCTCTTTCTCTCTCTCACACCTGTTTTTGTCATTTTTATAACCTATCTTTCATACCAAGTCTGTTCATGGATGACAGGATATGCAGTGTCTCGCCTGTGCTGACCTGTGACCCCGGACCCCCTCCCTCACGTCTCTGGTGTCTGGACCAGCCCCCCCTCCTTCATTTATAAATGGACATTCATCTATAGTCTGTCCGTCCATGGGAGTGGATCTGTCCTTCAATGTGGTTCTCCTCAAGATTTCTTCTTTTTCCCACTGGGTTTGGAAGTTTTTTTCTTGCCGAGAAGGAGGGTCTAAGGACAGGGGGAGGGTCTAAGGACAGGGGGAGGGTCTAAGGACAGGGGATGCCTGGGACTTTTCATGTATTTCTGTAGTTGATTGTGTTTCTGTAAAGCCCTGTGAGATGACTTTGTTGTGATTTATGGCTTTATAAATAAAATGTAATTGAATTATACTGTAACACTGTTATTCCAGCACTGAATATATCTAATACTTACACACACACACACACACACACACACACACACACACATATATATATATATATATATATATATATATATATATATATATATATATATATATATATATATATATATATATATATATATATATATATATATATATATATATAATAAAACCATAAACAAGAATAAATACAGAAACACTCACTCATCATCTGAACCCTCTTTGTCCTCACTAGGGTCACAGGGGGGCCTAATCCAGCTACAATGGGTGAAGGCGGGGTCAGAGGTCACCCTGTATGAGTCTCCAGTTCATCGCAGGGCTGAACATATATAGACAATCACTGACACATTCACACCTATGGGTGACTTAGATTAACCAGTTAACCTATCAGTGCATGTGTTTGGATGGTGGGAGGAGCCAGAGTACCTGGAGAAAACCCACGAGGAGAACATGTAAACTCCACACAGAAAGGTCTGGTGTGGGAATAGAACCAACAACCTTCTGTCTGTGAGGCACCAGTGTTAACTACTGCACCACCCTGTGAACTACTGCACCACCCTGTTAACTACTGCACCACCCTGTTAACTACTGCACCACCCTGTTAACTACTGCGCCACCCTGTTAACTACTGCGCCACCCTGTTAACCACTGCGCCACCCTGTTAACCACTGCGCCACCCTGTTAACCACTGCGCCACCCTGTTAACCACTGCGCCACCCTGTTAACCACTGCGCCACCCTGTTAACTACTGCGCCACCCTGTTAACCACTGCACCACCCTGTTAACTACTGCGCCACCCTGTTAACCACTGCACCACCCTGTTAACCACTGCACCACCCTGTTAACCACTGCCCCACCCTGTTAACTACTGCACCACCCTGTTAACTACTGCACCACCCTGTTAACCACTGCACCACCCTGTTAACTACTGCACCACCCTGTTAACTACTGCACCACCCTGTTAACTACTGCATCACCCTGTTAACCACTGCACCACCCTGTTAACTACTGCACCACCCTGTTAACCACTGCACCACCCTGTTAACTACTGCACCACCCTGATAACCACTGCACCACCCTGTTAACTACTGCGCCACCCTGTTAACTACTGCGCCACCCTGTTAACCACTGCGCCACCCTGTTAACCACTGCGCCACCCTGTTAACCACTGCGCCACCCTGTTAACCACTGCGCCACCCTGTTAACTACTGCGCCACCCTGTTAACCACTGCGCCACCCTGTTAACTACTGCACCACCCTGTTAACCACTGCACCACCCTGTTAACCACTGCACCACCCTGTTAACCACTGCACCACCCTGTTAACTACTGCACCACCCTGTTAACTACTGCACCACCCTGTTAACCACTGCACCACCCTGTTAACTACTGCACCACCCTGTTAACTACTGCACCACCCTGTTAACTACTGCATCACCCTGTTAACCACTGCACCACCCTGTTAACTACTGCACCACCCTGTTAACCACTGCACCACCCTGTTAACTACTGCACCACCCTGTTAACTACTGCACCACCGTGCTTCCCCCTAAATTCAGAAACAACACTCAATATTCATAGTCATATTCATATTAATAATCCTGATTTGAACTAATAATAAACTATATTTGTTTCATTAAAATGATTGAAAAGACTCGTAGAAAAATCTTTCCCGTCACGTCCACTTATAAATACAGATTTTACTACACACGATTATATTTTTCCCTTTGACAGTATCTGTTTATTTTAAAATTGTTTCCTTCACAGTTGATTCTCTTGAATGGAATAATTACAAACCTTTTTTTCTCTGGAGTTTTTGTTTGAAGTTAATATTCATTGTTGTCAGTGTTGGGAAAGTTGACCTTAATTAGGAACTAGTTCAAAGTTCAGTTCAAGTTAGTTAATATGAATTAGTTCAGTTCATCGTTCATTCTTCCAAACTAGAAGTTCATGGATCCCAAAATGAATCTTTTTTTCGTTCTTTTTTATGTTATTATTGTAAACGTATTATTAACTGTTTCTGACGTTATCCTGTAGTCAGTAAATCAGGGGAAAATGCCCCCACCTCCAGGGCAGAAGTAAGTACCTTACCCCAGGGTTAACTTCCCTCTGCAGGTTCTTAGAACATAAGGAGTGGTTTCACTGAGTTTCATTTTCAATGTTTATTTCCAAGAACAGGACAAACACCTGCTCCGGTCACACTCTGTACATTTAACTCTTTTTCTCCACTCCCAAAAACTCTCTGCACCCCTCTCTCTCTCTCTCTCTCTCTCTCTCTCTCTCTCTCTCTCTCTCTCTCTCTCTCTCTCTTCTCATTGGTTATTCCACAACATTATGTTTCCAACATTAGTTCAGAATAATATAAAAATGACACCTATGATAATGTTGTGTTTTGATCCCATTTTATTCCTTATAGGACTCAATAATTACAACGTGATAAGAACCAAATATGAACTAAATAAGAGCACAGTTTAATAAATGCCAGAATAACCACGTTCACAACTTCCCGTTCATTTGGCAAAAGTGAACGAGTTGTTCACGTTCGTTAAAAATATGATATAGTTCGTGAACGATCGTTCAATGAACGCGTTCAGGTACAACACTGGGCTCCAAATACTACCCCCTAAAAGCTCAATACTACCCCTAAACCCCAAATACTACCCCCTAAAGAATTAAGATTTAAGTTGAAAAAACCCCCACTTAAAATAGTGTGAAAATGTGGTGATGCTGCAGCTGTTAAAAACATAACGATGCTTTAGTTCATTCAACTTCAGCTGATCGTCAGTTCAAATTCACTTCATGTAAATCAACAGTATGTTTGTCAGTCCGTCTGTCTGCGGTTCATTTCATCCTGTCAGATAAACCTTTAGACTAGTGAGTCTTTGAGGGAAAAAAATGCTCTCAATTTGCCATGTTTACAAAGGAAGGTCTGCCAAGGTGATTAATTACCAGCTCCATTCCCAGATAATCTCATGCGACATCTGCCCTCCACCTGAAGGCCCCCCCCTTCCTTATTCAGTCAAAGACACCCATGGGTTCGACATAAACATGGAGACGCTGCTGCTTCTTAGAGCTGCCTTTCAAATGTCCCTGGAGGAGGGTTAGAAGGACAGGTAAAAGATGCAGGGGTCAAAGGTTATGTCAGATCTGACAGCAGGATTACAGACATGACAACGGTTCATCACATCACTTTGATTCTCTCACCCCTGAGGTTCCCCTTCAAACACAAAGGCAATTATTTCATCACTTTGTCAAGTTTAGAAATAAAGATGCAGGAGTAAAAACCATCTGCTTGTCACTTTCCAAAACATACGAACTACTCTAACACCTTATTTTATTTTATATAAGCAATTTAAAATATCCACAAAATACACAAAAGAACAAAAAAAGCAGAGAAAAAAATACAAAACATGCTAAAATTCACAAAAAAAACCAAAATGTGATAAAAACCCAACGTTTTCTCATATTCTTCACTCGTCTTTGATAAAAGGAAATCTAAAGTGACTGTTATTTACAATGCTGGAAAAACAGTGTTACAGTCTAACGGTGTTACAGTATAACAGTTTTACAGTATAACGGTGTTACAGTATAACAGTGTTACAGTATAAGGGTGTTACAGTATAACAGTGTTACAGTATAACGGTGTTAAGATAAGATAAGATAAGATACCTTTATTAATCCCACAATGGGGAAAGTACACTGTTACAACAGCTCCAGAGCAGGAATAGAAATAAAAATAGAAAAGCAGTGCAAGATAAAAAGAAAAGACTCAGTGCAAAATTTCCAAAAAAAAAAAAAGACCATATATGCGGCAAGAAAAAGTGCAACAGTAAACAGGATACAGTGCAGTTTTAAAGAGTGGCATTGTGCAGTCTTATGGCCGCTGGGATGAAGGACCTGCGGAAGCGTTCTTTCTTACACCTAGGGTGTACCAGTCTGTTGCTGAAGGTGCTTCTTAAGGAGTTCACAGTCTGGTGCAGGGGGTGGGAGGAGTTTCCAATGATGGTGGACAGTTTGTTCAGAGTCCTCCTCTCTCCCACCACCTCAATGGGATCCAGGGGGCAGCCACAGACTGAGCTTGCTCTTTTAATCAGACTGTTGAGCCTGTTCTTATCACGCTCAGAGCAGCCCCCTCCCCAGCACACCACTGCATAAAACACCATGGATGCCACCACAGTGTCGTAGAAAGTCCTCAGCAGTGGTCTGCTCACACCAAATGATGCGAGTCTCCTTAGCAGCCCTAACAGTGTTACAGTCTAACAGTGTTACAGTCTAATGGTGTTACAGTATAAAGGTGTCACAGTAACAGTGTTACAGTATAAAGGTGTTACAGTATAACAGTGTTACAGTATAACGGTGTTACAGTAACAGTGTTACAGTATAAAGGTGTTACAGTCTAATGGTGTTACAGTCTAACAGTGTTACAGTCTAACAGTGTTACAGTCTAACGGTGTTACAGTATAACAGTGTTACAGTATAAAGGTGTTACAGTATAACGGTGTTACAGTAACAGTGTTACAGTATAAAGGTGTTACAGTCTAATGGTGTTACAGTCTAACAGTGTTACAGTATAACGGTGTTACAGTATAACGGTGTTACAGTATAACGGTGTTACAGTCTAACAGTGTTACAGTATAACGGTGTTACAGTAACAGTGTTGCAGTATAAAGGTGTTACAGTCTAATGGTGTTACAGTCTAACAGTGTTACAGTATAACGGTGTTACAGTATAACGGTGTTACAGTATAACGGTGTTACAGTCTAACAGTGTTACAGTATAACGGTGTTACAGTAACAGTGTTACAGTATGTAGGTGTTACAGTCTAATGGTGTTACAGTCTAACAGTGTTACAGTATAACGGTGTTACAGTATAACGGTGTTACAGTCTAAAAGTGTTACAGTATAACGGTGTTACAGTATAACAGTGTTACAGTCTAACAGTGTTACAATATAACGGTGTTACAGTATAACGGTGTTACAGTCTAACGGTGTTACAGTATAATGGTGTTACACTATAACGGTGTTACACTATAATGGTGTTACAGTCTCACGGTGTTACAGTATAACAGTGTTACAGTATAACAGTGTTACAGTCTAACAGTGTTACAATATAACGGTGTTACAGTATAACGGTGTTACAGTATAACGGTGTTACAGTCTAACAGTGTTACAGTATAACGGTGTTACAGTAACAGTGTTACAGTATAAAGGTGTTACAGTCTAATGGTGTTACAGTCTAACAGTGTTACAGTATAACGGTGTTACAGTATAACGGTGTTACAGTCTAACAGTGTTACAGTATAACGGTGTTACAGTATAACAGTGTTACAGTCTAACAGTGTTACAATATAACGGTGTTACAGTATAACGGTGTTACAGTCTAACGGTGTTACAGTATAATGGTGTTACACTATAACGGTGTTACACTATAATGGTGTTACAGTCTCACGGTGTTACAGTATAACAGTGTTACAGTATAACAGTGTTACAGTCTAACAGTGTTACAATATAACGGTGTTACAGTATAACGGTGTTACAGTATAACAGTGTTACAGTCTAACAGTGTTACAATATAACGGTGTTAAAGTATAACGGTGTTACAGTCTAACGGTGTTACAGTATAACAGTGTTACAGTATAACGGTGTTACAGTCTAACAGTGTTAAAGTATAACAGTGTTACAGTCTAACAGTGTTACAGTCTAACGGTGTTACAATATGTTATGACCCGAAAGGTGAAACATATTTTAGAAAGGACACCAGAGTCAAAGGGTATAATTCGATTTACGCATTTTATTTATTTAACCATTCTACTGGAGGATCTTCGCTCTTCTTCAGCTTCCTGGTTGAAACGAGCTGTTTAGGTTCCCCCAGTTTAACCCCTTTAAACCCAGTGCCCAAAGTAATAAAGGAAAAAGACCAGAGTGGACCGGCTAAATAAACATAAAGACGGTGTGCTAAACAGGCCAACCCAGTACAGGGCCGTAGGAGCTGCCAGCGCACCGCTACCCTATCAAAGAAATAAACCACCAAAATAAGTCCTAACGAAAGAAAAGCAAAAACAGGACGTCTGGATCCACCTGGCTAAAGAAAAAGGAACAGGCTAACAAAAAAGGCTAACAAAGAAACTCAGCACGCATGGAGGATCCCGCGTGGAGTGGAGCGGATACGCCTCGACGTGCGCGCTCCCACGGAACGCTGAGACATGAGGAGGAGACCATCAGAAAGAAAGAGAAGACCCAAAAAAAACCGCCCCTACCGGTGCTCGTATAAATAGGGCGAGTGGCGCCAAACTAATTAAGTTTAAACCTAAAAATTAGATGGAATACAATAGACAACACATTATCTATCCAGAAAAAAACCCAATTTACTAGACAAAATATATGCACACATGTTCATTCAAAAATAGACAAAACGAGCAAAGTCAAAAAGGAAATGACAGTCTAACGGTGTTACAGTATAACTGTGTTACAGTATAACGGTGTTACAGTCTAACTGTGTTACAGTCTAACAGTGTTACAGTATAACGGTGTTACAGTATAACTGTGTTACAGTATAACGGTGTTACAGTCTAACTGTGTTACAGTCTAACGGTGTTACAGTATAACTGTGTTACAGTATAACGGTGTTACAGTATAACTGTGTTACAGTATAACTGTGTTACAGTCTAACTGTGTTACAGTCTAACGGTGTTACAGTATAACGGTGTTACAGTCTAACAGTGTTACAGTATAACAGTGTTAAAGTCTAACGGTGTTACAGTCTAACGGTGTTACAGTATAACAGTGTTACAGTCTAACAGTGTTACAGTATAACAGTGTTAAAGTCTAACGGTGTTACAGTCTAACGGTGTTACAGTATAACAGTGTTACAGTATAACAGTGTTAAAGTCTAACGGTGTTACAGTCTAACGGTGTTACAGTATAACGGTGTTACAGTATAACTGTGTTACAGTATAACGGTGTTACAGTCTAACTGTGTTACAGTCTAACGGTGTTACAGTATAACGGTGTTACAGTCTAACAGTGTTACAGTATAACAGTGTTAAAGTCTAACGGTGTTACAGTCTAACGGTGTTACAGTATAACAGTGTTACAGTATAACAGTGTTACAGTATAACGGTGTTACAGTCTAACGGTGTTACAGTATAACAGTGTTATAGTATAACAGTGTTACAGTATAACAGTGTTACAGTCTAACAGTGTTACAGTCTAACAGTGTTACAGTATAACAGTGTTACAGTATAACGGTGTTACAGTATAACAGTGTTACAGTATAACAGTGTTACAGTATAACGGTGTTACAGTCTAACGGTGTTACAGTATAACAGTGTTATAGTATAACAGTGTTACAGTATAACAGTGTTACAGTCTAACAGTGTTACAGTCTAACAGTGTTACAGTATAACAGTGTTACAGTATAACAGTGTTACAGTATAACGGTGTTACAGTCTAACGGTGTTACAGTATAACAGTGTTACAGTATAACGGTGTTACAGTATAACAGTGTTACAGTATAACGGTGTTACAGTATAACAGTGTTACAGTCTAACGGTGTTACAGTATAACAGTGTTACAGTATAACAGTGTTACAGTCTAACAGTGTTACAGTCTAACAGTGTTACAGTATAACAGTGTTACAGTCTAACGGTGTTACAGTATAACAGTGTTACAGTCTATCGGTGTTACAGTATAACAGTGTTACAATTAGTGGTGTAAATAAAAATCGATTTGTATCGATTAATCGATCCGACAGTTGACGATCCGATGCATCGACACGTTCGCAAGAGTATCGATCCATGTATGCATTTTACCTCCCGTTTATCTGCTCTAAGGCGTAATTCTCACTCCATGCTGCGGGTGGCGGTATCCTATTTTGTCTCCGCTTACTTCGCTTCCCTTACCCTCTTTCAGCGCACACACCTCTTTGACACAGGTAGTCAGTCACCTAAACATTCGAGAGGCAGATACAGAAATGGCGGAGAAAGATGCAGACTTGCACACTCCCGAAAGTTTAAAGTCGTTCGTGTGGAAGTATTTCGGCTTCCGCAAAACTGGAAAACAATTAATCAAGGATGTGGTGATATGTAAAGAATGTCGGGCTGGACTTAACTGAACTGTTCTTTTTGTTACACCCTTCAGTATCCAACAGAGGCATTATTGGAGAATGTTTTATTTTGCAGTGACCTTTTTTTTGTTAAATTTTGCAGGTAGTGCACTTTTGCGGTCATTGCACTGATTTTGTGACATATTTTTACATATAAGGCTAAAGAAAGGCCCTTCAGTATGTGTGTTTTTTGTTGAATCAGATGTACACTATTTTTTTTTACACCCCTAAGTATCTGCAGAACTTGTGCATTTTATTTTATATTGAAGGAAGTATAGGGCTACTTTTTCTGTCTTATTACACTGACTGAAGTATTTCATTTATATTTATAGTAAAGGAAGCATAGCCCTATGTTTTATTTTTGGTTATAGTTTTTTTTTTTGCACTTTTGTGGCCATTGCACTGGTTTTGTAAAGTTCTTTTACAGAAGTTCTTGTAAAGAAGCTAAAGAAAGGCTCTTCAATATTTTTTTCTGAAATAAAAAATGTGATATTACAGCTTCCGTTGATTTATTCAAATTTGAAATAGCCCAGCCTGTTAAGTAAAAAAAAAAAAAATCAAATTGAATCGAATCGTGGGGCATTTTTAAGTATCGAAAAAAATCGAATCGAATCGAATCGTGGGGCATTTTTAAGTATCGAAAAAAAAAATCGAATCGAATCGAAGCCTTGAGAAATCGAATCGAATCGAATCGTCATGATGGCTCTGATTTACACCCCTAGTTACAATATAACAATGTTACAGTATAACAGTGTTACAGTCTAACGGTGTTACAGTATAACAGTGTTACAGTATAACAGTGTTACAGTATAACGGTGTTACAGTATAACAGTGTTACAGTATAACGGTGTTACAGTATAACAGTGTTACAGTATAACGGTGTTACAGTATAACAGTGTTACAGTATAACAGTGTTACAGTCTAACAGTGTTACATTATAACTGTGTTACAGTATAACAGTGTTACAGTCTAACGGTGTTACAGTATAACAGTGTTACAGTATAACAGTGTTACAGTATAACAGTGTTACAATATAACAGTGTTACAGTATAACGGTGTTACAGTCTAACGGTGTTACAGTATAACAGTGTTACAGTCTAACGGTGTTACAGTATAACAGTGTTACAGTCTAACGGTGTTACAGTATAACGGTGTTACAGTCTAACGGTGTTACAGTATAACGGTGTTACAGTCTAACAGTGTTACAGTATAACAATGTTACAGTATAACAGTGTTACAGTCTAACGGTGTTACAGTATAACAGTGTTACAGTCTATCGGTGTTACAGTATAACAGTGTTACAATATAACAATGTTACAGTATAACAGTGTTACAGTCTAACGGTGTTACAGTATAACAGTTTTACAGTATAACAGTGTTACAGTATAACGGTGTTACAGTATAACAGTGTTACAGTATAACGGTGTTACAGTATAACGGTGTTACAGTATAACAGTGTTACAGTCTATCGGTGTTACAGTATAACAGTGTTACAATATAACAATGTTACAGTATAACAGTGTTACAGTCTAACGGTGTTACAGTATAACAGTGTTACAGTATAACAGTGTTACAGTATAACGGTGTTACAGTATAACAGTGTTACAGTATAACGGTGTTACAGTATAACAGTGTTACAGTATAACGGTGTTACAGTATAACAGTGTTACAGTATAACAGTGTTACAGTCTAACAGTGTTACATTATAACTGTGTTACAGTATAACAGTGTTACAGTCTAACGGTGTTACAGTATAACAGTGTTACAATATAACAGTGTTACAGTATAACGGTGTTACAGCCTAACGGTGTTACAGTATAACAGTGTTACAGTCTAACGGTGTTACAGTATAACAGTGTTACAGTCTAACGGTGTTACAGTATAACGGTGTTACAGTCTAACGGTGTTACAGTATAACGGTGTTACAGTCTAACAGTGTTACAGTATAACAATGTTACAGTATAACAGTGTTACAGTCTAACGGTGTTACAGTATAACAGTGTTACAGTCTATCGGTGTTACAGTATAACAGTGTTACAATATAACAATGTTACAGTATAACAGTGTTACAGTCTAACGGTGTTACAGTATAACAGTGTTACAGTATAACAGTGTTACAGTATAACGGTGTTACAGTATAACAGTGTTACAGTATAACGGTGTTACAGTATAACGGTGTTACAGTCTAACAATGTTACAGTATAACAATGTTACAGTATAACAGTGTTACAGTCTAACGGTGTTACAGTATAACAGTGTTACAGTCTATCGGTGTTACAGTATAACAGTGTTACAATATAACAATGTTACAGTATAACAGTGTTACAGTCTAACGGTGTTACAGTATAACAGTGTTACGGTATAACAGTGTTACAGTATAACGGTGTTACAGTATAACAGTGTTACAGTATAACGGTGTTACAGTATAACAGTGTTACAGTATAACGGTGTTACAGTATAACGGTGTTACAGTATAACAGTGTAACAGTATAACAGTGTTACAGTATAACAGTGTTACAGTATAACTGTGTTACAGTATAACAGTGTTACAGTATAACAGTGTTACAGTCTAACGGTGTTACAGTATAACAGTGTTACAATATAACAATGTTACAGTATAACAGTGTTACAGTCTAACGGTGTTACAGTATAACAGTGTTACAGTATAACGGTGTTACAGTATAACAGTGTTACAGTATAACGGTGTTACAGTATAACAGTGTTACAGTATAACAGTGTTACAGTATAACGGTGTTACAGTATAACAGTGTAACAGTATAACAGTGTTACAGTATAACAGTGTTACAGTATAACTGTGTTACAGTATAACAGTGTTACAGTATAACAGTGTTACAGTCTAACGGTGTTACAGTATAACAGTGTTACAGTCTAACGGTGTTACAGTATAACAGTGTTACAGTACACAAGTGTAAAAAACAAGTCTATTAGTACAGTAGGTGTATTAGTATAGTAGGTGTATTAATACAGGAAGTGTATTAGTACAGCAAGTGTACAGTAATCTGATTGGTTGAAGTAGTATGTTATTCAAAATGACAAACACCTGGTTTCTCCAATCAGGGCCAAGGATTTTGATTGACAGCCCCGCCTTAATAAAGAGAAGCTAATGTTGCTTTCCCAGATGGAAGAAATGAGCAGACATGCTCCTCATTGACAGTTCTGACAGAATCCTTCTGTACATGCAGTAGATATCAGGCTTTTCAACATATATATCTGTGACCTATAACCTTTTGCTTATTATTGTCATATTCCAGCACACCTTATTTTCCCTCTGTTTTTTGATGTTTTCTAATTTATTTTTCATTTGACAATTATTGTTGCTTCTACAGTCCGGGACAGGGTTTAGCCTGGTCCACATACCGTCCTTTTATTCATTGTCCTGCTCATCTGGGCCCTTCTTTCCCTTCAACTTTTGGGATTCCTTTTTGTTTTGTTCTGAGCTCGGCAAGGGAATTAATTTATTAAAAAATAATTAGCTAAAAATAAAATAAAGAACTTTTGTAAATGTGAATCAGTTTGTCTCCTGTGCTCTGTATCAAATATGTTCAAACCTTCAGGTCATAATCAGATTGGATTTCTTAAAATGCAGCAGGTGTGGCTTATATACAGGCGTGGCTTATAGTCCAGAAACTACAGTGACCTGTTAAGAAACACAGCAGCACACAGTGTCTATAGATTGTACGTACAGTCAATGTTCACCTGTGGGTGCAGATCAGAGTATTGTCATGTGACACATCTGTGCAAAGTGTGAGTGTTAGCATTAGCAGCTAGCACCATAGTCTTCTTAGATGTTGTGTTAGCATTAGCAGCTAGCACCACAGTCTTCCTGGATGTGTGTTAGCATTAGCAGCTAGCACCACAGACTTCCTAGATGTTGTGTTAGCATTAGCAGCTAGTACGAGTTTTAGATGTCATGTTAGCATTAGCAGCTAGCATCACAGTCTTCCTACATGTTGTGTAGCAGAAGCAATTAGTTTAAATAAACTACAAATATAAATTATATAGTTTATGTAGTGTACTATTGGTTATGATGGTATGTGATGAAAACATATTTTCATTCAGGACTCTACAATTTAATTTACAGGGTGTCAGAAAAGCGAGCTAACAAGCTAACAGTTAAAGTCATGACAGTCATAGAGTTTATGATGACAACAAAACAATTGTGCTAAACGTTAACACTGCCTTAAAGTTGATTAAATTAAATTACATTTTATTTGTAAAGCCCCAAATCACAACAAAGTCGTCTCACAAGGTTTTACAGAAACACCCACACCCACTGCACCAGCATTAATAACTGTATGTTACTGTATCCAGGTGAGTTAATATTACTCATGGTATCTGGCTGCTGTTAGTAACTAAAACGACTGTTCAAAGTTACAAACTCTAATGTTAGCATGCTAAGTGTTGCTACAGTGATTGTTACCATGTGTTGTGCTAGCTACTGTCAATGATAGCCTCACATGAAAGATGATTTCTTCAAATTTAAACAGTAACATCTTAAACCATTCATCTTGTTATAATCACATATGTAAGTACACATTTATAAATCACCTTCAACAACTGCAAAAAGTTGTAGTGAACGATTTATTGTATAAAGTCCATGTGTCTCATTCATTTTATCAGCTCTCTTCCTGTATTCTGTGGTTCATGACTGATCACACTCCTGAATATGAAGAAAGTCTGCACTAATACACAGTACATTTTGCAGTGTTAAATCAACACTTAGAGAATTTATTTAACTTCTTCTAGAGTGTATTTGGTCCCATTGTCTCCAAATTAACACTGCAAAATCTACAGTGTATGATATTTTTGGACACACCACCCATTCCTATATCAGCCCCATATATGAGGTGATATTATGGTCTACCTCTAATTATGAGATATGATTAAGAGGGATGTTAGCAAGTACTAATATATCTATATAGTATAGCATTATGAAACAAATATGCAGTTCTACTACACTTTTTATAAACTTTATGTTCATGGACCTTTTTCCATCATCACTTTCAAACACAGCTCTTTCATGACTAATTAGTATATTGTCAGTTCGTTAACACATTATCTATTTTTAACATCATGGTGAATCATGCTTGTGTATCTTTTGATTTGTTTTTTTCCCCATGTGTCACCTTAGATTAGCTCAGACTAGTTTCATTTGTCATGTGACTGCATAAACTTCTAAGAAAGAATAGAAAACTAACATGAACAAAGTGACATTGTGCAAAATTAACAGTGTGATGATGTGTGTGAATGCTGTTGAAGTGAAGGCAGAATAAAAACATCACTCATTTTATCTTTATTATAAAAACATATGAGGAAAATCGGTTTCCATTGATTTCATGTTAAAATAAAACAGTAAGAATTTATGGTAACACTATCCACACAATCCACTATGTATAGAATAGAACAGAATAGAATAGAATGCCTTTATTGTCATTGCATATAAAATCCAATGAAATTGAAAGCTGCTCTAGTAAAGTGCTGAGGTCACATGCATCACATACACACCTAGTAATGTAATAATGTTAAAAAGATAGAACTAAAAATACTAAAATACTAAATGTTAAAATACAAAACAAATGAATTATCCAGTTATTTGTGTGTGTGATGGCAGCTGCAGCTCTTCCTAAATCCACTTGTTGTGGTTTTCAGACACCTGTCGCACTTTCCTGAGGACAACAGTTCAAACAGTGAGTGTGCAGGGTGACAGTAGTTTTTAATAATGTTTCTGGCTTTGTTTAAAAGTCGAGCCCTTCCCATCTCCTCAATTGGTCGTCCTCAATGTACGACCAATTCGTTTTGTGCTGCATTTATGTCTCAGCATGGACGTCCTCTCAGCGCTTCCAGTGAAGCACACGTTCCTACTGCACAAACCAACACTTTCAACAGTGGAGCGGGAAAAACAAAAAGCCGTGGTGTTTTCTGACCATGTCACAGATAAGGGTTCCCAGAAATCTGTGGTTGTGGACCCTCTCCACACAGCTGATGAGCAGGGGTGGTGGGGTCACTTCCAGTCTTTCTAAAATCAATTGTGTTCTTTTGTTTTTAATGAACCATGTATAAACCATTTGTTACCTATTTGTTAATGTTTATTCATGTATTTGCTATACCAAGGTACATACACACTTTAACCTGTCACGACCTTTCCCCCAGTGCTCATCAAATTCACCTGTCCCACACCCTACAGCTGAAAGTCGTTGCTGATCTGCAATATTTAAGCAGTGAAGCTTGCAGTTGCTGGTGTGGGACCATTCAGCTTTGTCACCTCCATAACACGGACACGCTGCCCATTTCCCTGGTGTCCATAACCTGGACATTTTTCGCCACCACGGACTCTGGCTGATCTACCCCCAGGTTTCGTTTGGTCTTGTTTCAGTTTTGTGTCTTTGTTCTGTCTGTTATTAAATTATTTTTCCCTTCAACACTAAGCATCGGACTCCTCTCTCTCCACCTATCCCCTTTATGACATAAAACTTTTCCATGACTTTCTTGCAAAAGTTCAGTATTTTTCAGATTAATGTGTTTGTCATCAGCGTCTTTACTCTGGTGCACCTACAGTGACTCCGCTCCTCTCTCTTGACTCCGCCCCTTTACTCTGGTGCACCCACAGTGACTCCGCCCCTGTTTCTTGACTCCACCCCTTTACTCTGGTGCACCCACAGTGACTCCGCTCCTCTCTCTTGACTCCGCCCCTTTACTCTGGTGCACCCACAGTGACTCCGCCCCTATCTCTTGACTCCACCCCTTTACTCTGGTGCACCTACAGTGAATCCTCCCCTCTCTCTTGACTCCGCCCCTTTACTCAGTGTGTGTTTATGTTGATGTTTGTTTGTCATAATATCTAATGTAGTAGACGGGCAGGTTTTTGTGAGGGTTAGATGTTACCCATGACAAATAAAAAAAGAGGATGGTCCCAAACTCCAGGTTTGATCAGTGTTCATACATTTACTGTGACTTACTGCTGTTGCACTAACTACTGTTCACTCTTCTATCACTATTTACACTCTTTCCTTCCAATGCTACTGTTGTTTACTGCTGACACTGATGTACTGGCATGGAAAGGTTAAAGGTCACAACTACAGTTTAAGGACAACATTACTTATTTGTGTTCACCATAACTTTAAAACCATGGACATTTGTTTTATCTCAACTCATAGCGACGTTAACAGCTGCCGTTTTTGACACCGTTCATATACTGGCTCCTTTTTCCTGTAGGAATAGAATCATTCCAAGGAAAAATGCTAGGGTTTCAAACCGTCATCCCCAGATGTAGTGTTCTGATGCGAAGTGTCTGCTGCAGACGGAAGTGCTCCTGTTTTAATGATAAAACTGGGCCCTTCATAACACTGAATAGCCTGGACCCATTTTCCTCTAGCTTCACCGTTAACAGGGAAGGAGTGGAAGGAAATATAAGATGCTTCTGGACATGACAACAACATCCTGCTATGTTACAATAACTGTTGGTCGATGCTGTCATCTTTGTCATTTAACTTTTGCCGCTGCAGAAGTAGGGTTACGCTCCGCTTACGTATGTCCGGTCCGAATGCAGAAATTGTGAGAAAGGTCCATCACGTCTATATTTTGTTCCAATCTCCAGTTTCTATGACAACCTGTTCTTGAATTAAAGCCAATAATGATTTTGACCTTTCTGCTTAATGCCACCTTGACCTTTGACCTTTTGCAATATTGATAATTTGGTTATATGTATATATATATGCATCAGTGTGTGTAATATTATGATAATATATCCAGTATTGATTAAGTTATAGTGTGATATGTCTATGTTTGACACAAACAGTGTTACACAAGTTAATTTGGACACATGTCACCTTTGACCTCTAGAGATCTGAAAAACTATTGGTCGTAGGTGATAACACCAACCATTAGAATTGTATAAATCTTCATTCTGCATCATTTGGTACCAATCTGGAAGTTCTGTGACCCTCTGGTCTGGAGTTAGAACCTATAATGTGATTTTGACCTATTAGTTAATTGTCACCTTGACCTTTGACCTTTACTCAAATGGATCATTGCGTCTGATGTGTATTAGCTACATGCAGGGCCGACATTAGTCATAGTCAGACTAGGTGGTCGCCTAGGACACCAGATGTAGTCCCACAGCATTAGAATATTAAGATAGTGTATTTTCTGGACTATAAACTGAATTGAAAAGACTATAATTTACTGACAGTGGAACTAATACATGGATTAAATCTGGTTGTGTTTAATAACTGGGAATTTAGACTTTTGTTATCACATACTTCAGAGTCCTCTAAAGTTTGATTTATCAGAATAAGAGTGTTTTGTCCTGTATTACAACTCAACAAGCTGTAGAGCAGGGGTCTCAAACATGCGGCCCGGGGGCCAAATGCGGCCTGCTGACAGTTCCAATGTGGCCCGAGGGATGGGGATCATAATAACTTATTACATGACTCCATGTTTTCAGCTCAGTTTTTATTTCCCTATAAATGATGACAAACTTCCAATTTGTCTCACTGTTTGACTGCAAAAAATTATTAAATTATAAAGATATTTACATTTACAAATATCCCATAACAATAAAATGTGAGTTACCTGAAATATCTAAAAAGAAATTAGACACATTTTGAACCATTTTTTGCTTCTGTTACTAAAAGTTTAGTGTCTTTGTAGAACTGATCCATAATAAAACACATGGACTAATGATAAGTTGAGGCAAAATATGTATTTTCCTTATGAAATTTAACTTTTTAAAATATTTGAATAATTTATAAAAGTATATTCTTAATTTGGTGGGTGTTTTTTGCACAAAAAAAAGACAAAAATGTGGAGTTGTCATTATTTATGTTATTATGTTTTCTTTTTCCCGGTCTGGCCCATTGGATCAAATCAGGCTGAATGTGGCCCCTGAAGAAAATGAGTTTGAGACCCCTGGTGTAGAGTTAGGAAACTATGTTTACAGATGATCATTTATAATTACACATAAAGGAAAGAGGGGTGTTGGCCCAATATTGGCTGAGTGTTGGCTTACTGTTGGCCTAGTGTTGGCCTACTGTTGGCCTGGTGTTGGCCTACTGTTAGCCTGGTGTTGGCCTACTGTTGGCCTAGTGTTGACCTACTGTTGGCCTAGTGTTGTCCTACTGTTGGCCTGCTGTTGGCCTACTGTTGGCCTACTGTTGGCCTAGTGTTGGCTTACTGTTGGCCTAGTGTTGGCCTACTGTTAGCCTGGTTTGGCCTACTGTTGGCCTAGTGTTGACCTACTGTTGGCCTAGTGTTGTCCTACTGTTGGCCTGGTGTTGTCCTACTGTTGGCCTGGTGTTGGCCTACTGTTGGCCTAGTGTTGGCCTACTGTTGGCCTACTGTTGGCCTACTGTTGGCTTACTGTTGGCCTAGTGTTGGCCTACTGTTAGCCTGGTTTGGCCTACTGTTGGCCTAGTGTTGACCTACTGTTGACCTACTGTTGGCCTAGTGTTGTCCTAGGGCACCACATTGACCAGAACCAACCCTGCATTGAGTTATAACATATGTCTCTGCAAACACACACACACACATACATACACATACACATGCATGCACACACACGTATACACGCACACACATGCACACACACACACAGTGGTTACAATAATGTCTCCCAAACAACGTTGGGTCAGATTCATAACATCCCTAAGCTTTTATCAAATCTCTGCTCCTCTAGGTGAACTGTTTCAGTGGGAGATAATGGGTTAATTTTTCTTGCATGTATTCTGTGAAAAGATACCTGATAAAAAAATAAATACTAAATAAATACTAAGGAAAATGTCCTTAGTATTTCTTGAACAGTTCTTTCTTTCTTGAACTGAAGGTTATATTAAGGTGTATGTGATTATGTGACCAGTGAATCCATCAACACCAGGCTCTGAAGGTAGAAACAGGAAGACACAAGTAATTAATGAATGCTTCTTGGTTTCCCCATACGCCCAAACAAACCTTTCCTCCAGTTTGTTTCACTGCGTGGTACCTGCTCCTTCTTATCTACATACTACCTTACTTTGGTTGATGTACAGTGTCAGCTAATATGAGCATAAAGTGTAGATATGTGATACTTTGGTTCCTAATTATCCAGCTGTGGGTGTCCAAAGCCTTCCTGACAGATAACACAAGACATTCATGGACTGGACTCATCAGCATTAGGACGTAGAGGAGTCTATTATGCAGAGGACAATGCAAATGCAGCGCACTATCAGGCCAAACTTTTCAATCTCAGCAGCACTAACGACTGATGGCAGACACAAGCCCCGCCCCCTCACACATATTATTATTATTATAGCTCATTTTGACATCGTTCGAAGAGGGAAATTAAAATGTTTGCGATAACCCGAGATAGATAGATAGATAGATAGATAGATAGATAGATAGATAGATAGATAGATAGATAGATAGATAGATAGATAGATAGATAGATAGATAGATAGATAGATAGATAGATAGATAGATAGATAGATTTATAGATTTATATAAATTTAAAGAGTATAAAGTACAAATATTTATGAACAAATATAGGGAGTCAAAGTAGAAATTTTCCTGAAAAATAAATACTCAAATAAAGTACAGATACCTAAAAAATGTACTTAAGTACAGTAATGAAGTACTTGTACTTAGTGTCACTATAGCCTCAGTTCTTGGTTATATAAGTGTATATCTTATTTATTATTTAGTTGTAGTCAGAGTGGATGGTAATTATCCATGACCCTGTTTGATGCTGTTTGTTCCATTGATGTGGCAGAAGTCGTTGGTTCAAACCTCTTCATTTATTCAGTGCTTTATGTAACTGATGTCCCTTTAGTGTTTGCTTCATGTGAGCTTTCTGGTATTAGTCAAAGAAATTACGACATGTGTTGGATGCTACTGCACTTATTTTCAGGACAAGATCACAAGTTGTGTTTTTTTTATTCATATACAAGATTATTAAAGGAACAGTTCAGTATTTTTCAGATGAATAGGTTTGTCATTAACGTCTTTACTCTGGTGCACCCACACTGACTCCACCCTTGTCTCCTGACTCCACCCCTTTACTCTGGTGCACCCACACTGACTCCACCCTTGTCTCCTGACTCCACCCCTTTACTCTGGTGCCCCCACACTGACTCTGGCGTCAACAAAATAAGACATGTTTCATGTCAAAACAGTATGTGTTGGAATGAATGATTTATTTACATGACAAAACTGTCACGGAACAAAAACTCACACCTTGTGAGCTAACAGCTAACAGCTGTGTGCCTTATCAAACTACTTTCATCAGTTGTTGGGGAATGTTAGCTTTTAGCAGTGTTAGCTGTTAGCAGTGTTAGCTGTGAGCAGTGTTAGTGGCTGCTATGTGCAGGTGCATAGCTGTTTAATGCAAAATGTGTTAAATATACTAAATATATGTTAAATATGCTGAATATACATGTTAAATATATGACGCACACTGAATATACAGATTCATGTGAAAAATACTGTCCCTTTAAAAGAGCCTTCAGATATTGTTTAACAAGCCTGAACTGAAAATGAAGCAGACATGATAGTGTAGGTTATTTACAGAACAACACCAGCCTGTAAATAGTATCAAATTAAGTGTGTCATTATGTTTCCATATATGCACACATATAACAGGATGTTGTCACTGTTGGTTCAGAGTAAATACTATTTTTTTCCTCCTTGATGAAAAATCTTCTGTTAGATGCTCAACAGCGCTGATGGGGGGAGTGATCTCATATACAGTTTTTTTTTTTTGCATTGCTTGAGGTATATATTTGTCATAGTTTAATTATTTGCCCTAAAACATGCACACAAGGATAGAGGAGGTTATGAAAAAGGCAATCAACTATGCCAAATGAATATACTCCAGTGACTGGGCCCTAGGGTATAATACATATTTATTCAAAATTATTCATGTTTAGGAGCCACAAAGATAGTCATGACTTCCAGAGTGGAAAAAGACACAGACTATGTATGCATTTTAATGTTCAATTATAGGTACAAGATACTGGAAGGTTCAAGTTTTAGCTGCTGCCAGTTTTTTCAGTTGTAATAAAATGACCAACACTTTCAAGGAACGGTTCATTTATGTCACACTAGACTGTAAAGAAACCTGACAGTTTTAATATCTGTTTTTATCCTAAAGTCCTGATGAGCAGAGGTGGTAAAAGGACCGTAGTCGACAGACGAGAAGGTTGGCTTAAGACGCATTTTCTCCAAAAAACACAGTTCGTCTTATATATGGATTCATTCTGTTTGTGGTTAGTGACTGAGAATTTACACTTTTTATTTCTCTCTCTCTCTCTCTCTCTCTCTCTCTCTCTCTCTATATATATATATATATATATATATATATATATATATATATGTGTTCCTCTCGCCCCACCTGGGCGGTGTCTCCTTCAGACTCGGGTCCTCTACCAGAGGCCTGGGAGCCTGAGGGTTCTGTGCAGGATCTTAGCTGTTCCTAACAATGTTCTCTTTTGTACAGAGATCTCTGATGTTGTTCCTGGTATCTGCTGGAGACATTGTCCCAGCTTGGGGGTCACTGCCCCTAGTGCCCCCATCACTACTGGTACAACTGTTGCCTTCACACTCTACATTTTCTCTAACTCCTCTTTCAGCCCTTGGTATTTCTCTTCTCTTCTCATGTTCTTTCTTTCTCATGTTGCTATCACTGGGGACTGCTACATCTATCACCACCACTGTCTTCTCATGTTTATCCACCACCACTATGTCAGGCTGATTAGCCATTACCATCTTGTCAGTCTGGATCTGGAAGTCCCACAGGATCTTGGCCTGTTTGTTCTCTGTCACCTTTGGGGGGGGTGTCCTATCTTGACCCTGGGACCTCCAGTCCAAACTCTTTAGAGATGTTCCTGTACAGTATGTCCTCTACCTGGTTATGACTCTCCATGTATGACTTACCCACATGTATCTAGTCCCAATGACATCCCAATGTCTTTGCTGTAGATCCGGGTGAGGTGAATTAGGGAATCAATCTATTCCCCAATTCTTGGCATACAGCTTGATGTCATCCATGTAGAGGAGTTGGTTGATGGATGTTCCACTTCGGAACTGGTATCCAAAGCCACTCTTTGAGATGATCTGGCTGAGGGGGTTTAGGTCTATGCAGAACAGCAGGGGGGACAGAACATCTCCTTGGTAAATGCCGCATCTGATGCTCACTTGTGCAATTGGCTTTGAGTTGGCCTCCAGAGTCGTCTTCCACAGCCTCTTCACTCAAGCTAGTCCTTCTTCCTGTCAACACCAGTTGTGCCCCACCCACAAACCGATTCCCATGGTCCCCCCTACAGGATTGGGTTGGTAATACACCAAAATTCAATGAGTACATGCCTCATTTTCAGTGACAGGCGACAGGACCTCCAGGAACCAGGGGTCTAAAGGCCAGGATGTAACCTGCCCAGAAGGCCCGGTTCTGGGGGTAAAAAGGCAGGGCATTTAGCCCATGGAACAACATCAAATCAGGGGTCTAAAAGCTGGGTTTTAACCCACCCAAAAGGCCCTAACCTGGGGTAAAAAGGCAGGGCATCTGGACCCCTGGAACCACACAGTACCAGGGGTCAACAGGCCGGGCTAAAACCCAGCCAGAAGGCTCTATTCTGGGGTAAAAACGGAGGGCATGTGGACCCGTGGAACCACATAGAACCAGGGGTCAAAAGGCCGGGCCTTAGACCCACCAATAAGGCTCTGTTCTGGGGCAGAGTAGAGCGACATATGGGCCCCTGTGAAAAATGCATCAGCGCTGACACTTAAAGAGTTAATAATTAGCTCCTCATCAGTTCTGCAGAACACTGATAACGATGCAATGGGCTCCAGGTGTAATGGAAGAGGGGAACATCTAAAACATGCAGGACACCGGCCCTTGAGGGCCGCAGTTTGGCACCCCTGCCTTAGACCCTTCTTCTGTCCTTAGTGGGAAAAAGAATAAATCTTGGGTAGAACCACACTGAAGGACAGTCCATTGGACAGACAGACTTTAGATGAACGTCCACTTGAAGATGAAGGGGGGGGGCACAAGCGAGTCACTGCAGATCTTGTTGTCTATGGCTCCCCACGTGGACAGTGCTGACAGAGCTGCCAGTGTCCCTGTGGCATATATGATGGTATTGTGTTGATGTTTAAAAACACCATTTCATCCATTTCCTGGGAGTCTGGTTGTAGTTTATCATGAATTTTCCCCCTTTTTTAGGGTATTCAATGTCTTTCTCCAAGCCCTTTATCAACTGCTGCAGTATTTGCAGTTTATCTGTCACTCTAAGGAGGCCAGGTTTTTCCCACTCTCTTCCCTCTGGTTATGAAATAATTTAAATTGATCAAATTATACAATCCAACTGCACAAGGAGGTGGGAAATTAATTTGAAGTGATTTGGATGTGGCTCTGCGGCTCTGGCTGTCCACATGTCCAAGTGTCCTTGGACATGTGGACACACACACTCTCACACTGTGTGTGTGTGATTGTGTGTCCATTCACTTCCACCTTCTCAGATGTGAACTGCTGCAGCAGGGGTGCACATACTTTTTGAGTCGTGGGCCAAAAAGGTTTAAAAATTTGACAGAAGTGTGGGAGCATGACCAGATGTTTTGGATAATCCACCTCTGAAGAAAAAAAACAAATAACATGGGATGTCGTCACTTTCACCCAGTGTTATTGAATATAACGACTAATCCTTTTAATTTAAGTAAATGGTAAATGGACTGCATTTATATAGTTCTTTTCCACCTTCATGGTTCAAAGCTCTTTACATTAGCCTCTCATTCACCCATTCACACACACACTCATACACCAGTAGGTTTCTAAGGTCTACAGGAAGTCCTACTGGGGGCCTAAGTCAGGGTTCAATGTCTTGCCCAAGGACACTTCGACATGTGGACAGCCAGAGCCGGGATGCGAACCGCCAACCTCTCGGTCATTGGGCGACCCACTCTACCAACTGAACTCCTTATATGTTCATTAATCTTTTCTACAAAACATTAACTGAATCTTTTAAACATCTGTTGTTTCCACCGTTAGAGATAAACTGTTCTCACGTTTAACGATCCCAAATGTTTCTGATTGTCTTCACAATAAATGAGTATTTTTATTTAACCCTCGTATTATGTTAAGGGTCAGTTTGACCCACTTCAGTTTTTGTTTTGACCAAAGTACTAGTTATCTTTTCTTTTTCTTCATGACATTTTATGACTTTTACTTTTCTAGGAACACTGAGTAAATAGTCAACACTCTGGTGTGTAAATAGTCAACACTCTGGTGGGTAGTGGAACATCTGTGCAGAGTTTATATATAAAGATAATGTCACTTTGACCCACATACTTAAATGTAGGATATTATGCTTATGGTGGTGTAATAAGATGTTAGTGTTAGGGGGGTGCAGTAGGTGGTTAGTTGTAGGGTGGTGTTATATGATGTTAGTAGTAGGGTGGTGTTGTAGGATGTTAGGGTTAGTGTGGTGTAGTAGGATGTTAGCGTTAGGGTGGTGTAGTAGGATGTTAGGGTGGTGTAGTAGGATGTTAGAGTTAGGGTGGTGTAGTAGGATGTTAGCGTTAGGGTGGTGTAGTAGGGTGTTAGTGTTAGGGTGGTGTAGTAGGATGTTAGTGGTAGGGTGGTGTTGTATGATGTTAGTGGTAGGGTGGTGTTGTAGGATGTTAGGGTTAGTGTGGTGTAGTAGGATGTTAGCGTTAGGGTGGTGTAGTAGTATGTTAGTGCTAGGGTGGTGTAGTAGGATGTTAGTGTTAGGGTGGTGTAGTAGGATGTTAGCGTTAGGGTGGTGTAGTAGGATGTTAGGGTGGTGTAGTAGGATGTTAGTGGTAGGGTGGTGTTGTATGATGTTAGTGTTAGGGTGGTGTAGTAGGATGTTAGCGTTAGGGTGGTGTAGTAGGATGTTAGTGGTAGGGTGGTGTAGTAGGATGTTAGCGTTAGTGTTTTCATCAGGTGTTTTTAATTAACTGTATGTTTCTGTGTTTGGACACTGGATCTAAATCTCTACAATAAACATGATCCTCCACAGCGACAGTCTCCATGTTTACATCATTATGAGATTAAAAAAGTCAAAATCTGAGATAAAATATAAATTGTGATAAAAGTCCATAAGTGTTTGCTGACATTAGTGGCTATTGCTAGCGGCTAGCATCATTTTACATACAAAATGAGACTATTAAAAAAATTCACAGTATGATACCACTTCTGGAACAAATTAATTTTCTAAGTAGAAGTACCGCTGTATGGAGTTGAATAAATAATAATAAATCCATTACATTCTGTTTACAGCCAGTGTTCAGTGTTCAGACAGGTCAGATGAGTAACTTTATAATCTACTCCAAGTGTCACGATAATACAGAGTGAAGGCATTTATTCATCATCTTTATTATCTTCTTTTTTTTAAAACTCATTTAAGAAACTCTCCACATAAACAAAGGCAGTAAAAGTCATTTTCTTATTATGTATTTTTACATAGAAGTTGGCTGTTCGTACACAGTGGTGCAGTTCTACTGTTATTTTAATTAAATCAATAATATCACCTTCATTATGTCAGGTTTGAGTACATGCTAATATACCCAAAGGGTTTTTTTCTTTTTTTCTCCTGTTTGTGTTTCTTTCTCTCATTTCGTTGACCTTGAGTGTAAAGTCCCAGTGTGTCCTTCATTAGTAATTAACAGCTGCGTGTTCTTCTCTAGAGATGCATAATGTCTGGTACCTAGCGCTGCCTTGTCTCTGCGGTACCACCTGTGATGATGGACTCAAATTTTCTGCAAAGCAAAAGAAATGATCAGAACCTGTTGAACTTTACAAACCCCCTGTGAGAGAAAAAGCAGCAGATTTTATTTCCTTAAATTACCACCTCCTGAATATGACTGAGGTGTGTGTGCGCAAAAGCAGCAGATGCTTTTCAGAATGAGATCTACCACAGAGTCCCCACATGTCCCTCCACTGGGGGCTGGTGTCAAATATGCATCATTTCCTCATAATACTGAAAGAACTTTCAAACAGTGGGCTGATAATGGCTCCAGCGCACATTTGAATACAAGTTATTAAATTAAAGTAATTTGTTATTCTAATAAAATAAATAAGACTCCGCAGTAATGATGTTTTCGGATTAATTAGTTAGCGAGGGCCAGATGTGTGAACAAAGAAATGAGTTGGTCATCATCAGTGGGACAGTCGGTAATTATGGATAATGTTTAAATGAAGAATGTTCTTTAGTTTCCACAGACCCGGTGACAGGATCAGGCTGTTGGACAGACTTTGCAAGACATGGGGGCGGTCACTATGGACAAATTTTCAACAGGGGGTCTGGAGGTCCTCCCCAAGAAAGTTTTGGATTCCTTAGATAGCACTTCCTGTGGTTTAATCAATCAAGCGTCAATCAGGCTGGAGGATACATGAGACGCTGCACAAGGCAAGACAGGTGGACTGGAGTCGACATAAGACAACTTTAGCAGGTCTGTCTGTGTGGTGTGTCCCCTCTACTGCCTGTGTGGTGTGTCCCCTCTACTTTTTGAAAGCAGGAGTATCATTAACAACCGCTCATGTACACATTCAGTCATGTCATGTTGCAATAAAATAATTAAAACTTTATGTGTTCTGTGGTTATTGTTGTACAGAAATTTAAAACCGTCTTCATTCCAAAAGTATTTATTTGGTAATACAGTAGAACAGTATTTAGTCCAGTTCCCTGTGACATGGACAACACATTTTTGAAGAAAACAAATACAAAGAAAACAGTGTAAAATCACTAATTTATTAAATTCAAACCACTGCACCACCCTGTTAACCACTGCACCACCCTGTTAACCACTGCACCACCCTGTTAACTACTGCACCACCCTGTTAACTACTGCACCACCCTGTTAACTACTGCACCACCCTGTTAACTACTGCACCACCCTGTTAACCACTGCACCACCCTGTTAACCACTGCACCACCCTGTTAACTACTGCACCACCCTGTTAACTACTGCACCACCCTGTTAACTACTGCACCACCCTGTTAACTACTGCACCACCCTGTTAACCACTACACCACCCTGTTAACTACTGCACCACCCTGTTAACCACTACACCACCCTGTTAACTACTGCACCACCCTGTTAACTACTGCACCACCCTGTTAACCACTACACCACCCTGTTAACTACTGCACCACCCTGTTAACTACTGCACCACCCTGTTAAATACTGCAGTAGCTGCATCTGAAATAAATTAAATATTTTTGCCAAGAAACATAATGTGGTCCAAACTGCAGCACTACATCACATATCAAATGCACATTTGGTGGTGGGTTATTTTCCAAGCGTCACGACTAAAGATAAAATATTTATTACTGTGATTACTCTTTGAAGGTACTATGAAAGCATGCTCAGTGGTGTTTGTGGCGTCAGTGAAGCATTCAGATCCATAAAAGTGTCACTCAAATACCATTAAATTAGCCTGAAATCATTTATTTATTTTTCACTTCACTTGAGCTGTCATTCAACTGTGAGTGAAACATTCTTTCTAGATGTAAAACGACCTGTTGTGAGATAACGAATCATGTGATTATATACTAATGACACTTTCCTAACCCTGGATATCACTTCTACACTCTAGCTTTAACAAAACAAAACACAATAGAATAGAATAGAATGTATTTATTCACCCCACTCTGGGGAAATGTCAGTTTCATCAGCATAAATTAAAGTACAGGTATAAATAATAGATAATATAGAAGAGACATTTACAGTATTTAACTGAAATCAAGGAAATCTATAGCCTAGCCTAGCCTAGCCTAGCCTAGCCTAGCAGTGCTATCTCTATTCATTCCATGTATGGGTCTAGTGGTGCTTCATAGTCAGGGGAGGCGGGGCTAAAAGGTTGTCTTTCAAATCCTCTGTATGCAATAGGACGGTACTACAACCAATCAGTGTAATCTTTAGGATGACGTAGTTAGAGCGACTGAAAGTTCACAGAGGAGTCTGGAGAAAGTTAGGAATGACTAAACAAAATGGTGGATTATGGAGCTGAACGACTGTTGTCGCTTCTGTAAAAAGAATTTAAAGATTGTTGACGTTTTCTCACATTCTTCACTCATCTGTGATAAAAGGAAATCTACACCTGTTGTTGTTCTTCTTCTATGGTTGTTTACGCTTGTAAACAACCGCTCTTTCAATTGTCGCAGCATTAATTTGTTTCGCCCGCCCTCTGACTCTATACTTCACTGTGATTGGTCGACCAGTTTCAGGGAAATCTAGACAAAAGTTACATTGAGTGAAACTAGGCTACTACGATAGAACATTATATTTACTGATGCTAGGAGGAGCTATTGTGGCTAGGCTACTACGATAGAACATTAGATTTACTGATGCTAGGAGGAGCTAGTGTGGCTAGGCTACTACGATAGAACATTAGATTTACTGATGCTAGGACGAGCTAGTGTGGCTAGGCTACTACGATAGAACATTAGATTTACTGATGCTAGGAGGAGCTAGTGTGGCTAGGCTACTACGATAGAACATTAGATTTACTGATGCTAGGAGGAGCTATTGTGGCTAGGCTACTACGATAGAACATTAGATTTACTGATGCTAGGAGGAGCTAGTGTGGCTAGGCTACTACGATAGAACATTAGATTTACTGATGCTAGGACGAGCTAGTGTGGCTAGGCTACTACGATAGAACATTAGATTTACTGATGCTAGGAGGAGCTAGTGTTGCTAGGCTACTACGATAGAACATTAGAATTATTGATGCTAGGAGGAGCTAGCGTGGCTAGGCTACTACAATAGAACATTAGATTTACTGATGCTAGGAGGAGCTAGTGTTGCTAGGCTACTATGATAGAACATTAGATTTATTGATGCTAGGAGGAGCTAGCGTGGCTAGGCTACTACGATAGAACATTAGATTTATTGATGCGAGGAGGAGCTAGTGTGGCTAGGCTATTACAATAGAACATTACATTTACTGATGCTAGGAGGAGCTAGCGTGGCTAGGCTATTACAATAGAACATTACATTTACTGATGCTAGGAGGAGCTAGCGTGGCTAGGCTATTACAATAGAACATTACATTTACTGATGCTAGGAGGAGCTAGCGTGGCTAGGCTATTACAATAGAACATTACATTTACTGATGCTAGGAGGAGCTAGCGTGGCTAGGCTATTACAATAGAACATTACATTTACTGATGCTAGGAGGAGCTAGCGTGGCTAGGCTATTACAATAGAACATTACATTTACTGATGTTAGGAGGAGCTAGCGTGGCTAGGCTAATGGTGTGAAATGTACTGCAGGGTGCCTTTTCTTACTTTTTTGTTGTTGTTGAGAGACTTATGATAACATTAAAAATAGATGTCCCTTACCTTTAAATGAACAACTACAGGCCTACAGGGCATTCCGTTCAAAGTTTGACTTCAAAGTATTCCATCCTATTATGAAAGAGAACATCCAAGACTCGTCCTGTTCTTCAGTCAACACCAAACTGGACCAGAGGAGGATGAGAGAGAACAACATGTTTAGTTTGTTAATGAGCCATCACTTTATAAAAGTTCAACTTAAGGCTTTATTTACTAACTTCCTTCCCTGGTGAGCCAATTAAGCAGCATCTGGGACCTTTTAAATGCAAACACTGTGCAGGGAAACATACTTTATTTTTGTAAGGCTGTTTTTATTCCTACACTTTCATTTATACTCACAGCAAATGTACCAAACAGATCACTTCTCATTTCTCACTACACCTCATGAAGATTCATAAAGATTGATGGAGCTATTTATTCACAAAACAAGAATGTCCTGCTCCACTTTACCACCGAGGAGTAATAATCATTATTCTACGTCCTTCTAGAATGTTCCGACAGCTCCCGTTCACTTTGAATGGACGTTCCCAGCCTTCTTCGGGTGGATTTTTTTCAATAACCGCCCGCTGTGCCATTAACGCCCACTGCCAATGGCAACGAGTTTTGATACCATATCATTACGCAGGTAGTACGGCCACTTCGAAAGTAAATATTCACTACGATTATTTCATCCAATCTGTTGGAGTAGTAGCAGGAAAAAAAACTGTAATAAACTGTAATAACCATAGAATAAGAGGGATAATGTAATGACCACGCATTACCATGGAAAAATATTTCCAGATGGGGCCGGTTGTTCCGCCCCTTATCCTTTGCCAATGAGATGGTTTATGGGCAAAAGTCAGAAGGACAAACACACTAGTGTAAGGTGTGAACTTTATACACAGTACATTTGATATAATGAACTGTAATTCAATAGGAGCTTTCATTATTGACCACTGTAAATGACAAATACACACAGACATCACAAATATAAAATTATTATTTGACAGTGAACGTCAGAGTTTGTCAACTGAAAGCATTTAGTCAATATTAAGAATAGTTTGATTTAGATTATGTCTTAATTTATAATCATTTTAGCATTTGTCTTATTCTCCTTTTGCCACCTAGGTTTATAGACAGACAGAAAGACAGACAGACAGACAGACAGATAGACAGACAGACAGACAGACAGACAGATAGACAGATAGTATCATGTGACTAAACCAGACAGAAAAGAAAACAGTTCATGAATAAAAGAATTGTTTTTATCAGTACGACATAGATATTAATATAAGGGTAACACTTTATAATACCTACACACAATCCACTATCTATTAACCATTTGTAACCTATTTGTTAATGTTTATTAATGAATTGCTTATACACAATTTATCATAAAGCATTTGGTCACACGACTACAAATGGTTTGTTCATATAAAGGAAGAACAAACACTGTTTATGATGAATTGTGAATGAATAAACATTAACAAATAGTTAATAAATGGTTAATACACAATGAACAAACATTAAGTAATAGTTAATAAATGGTTAATACATAATGAACAAATATTAACAAACAGGTAATACATAGGTAATTGTCTGGAGGTTTTATAAAGTGTTACCGATGGAAGAACTGAAGTGACTTTGTTTTTTTTATCTGCGTTTCCAGATGGGTCAGGTGGGTTGCCGACCTCACAACTGACCCCTGGCACCTGTTGTACGTGGGCCGGTCCACGCCCTGCCAATGTGACGCATGGAGAAGGGGTCCCGTCCCTTCCGGGGCATTGCATTCGAGGGACAGGAGGCTTAATCTGGGACAGGGGTGCTGTAGAGCTCACTGCCGGAGTCACGACCCACCTTTGCCCTCAGACCAGTCCTGGCTGACCTGGAGCCGGTCATAGCGCACCACTGTAGAGGAAATGCACCCTTCAGGTACTGGGTCTGGTGTTCGTATTTATCCTCAGATAGACTCTTGGACCAGTGGTTTTCTATCCACTGTCAACATCAACCATCAGAATAATTAAATAGATTCAGTTACTGTAACATGTTCTTCAACTAATAGATTTTCATTAAATGAACATAAGTTAAAAACATGAGAAAAAAATTTGTGAAATTAAGTCATTAAATGATGATAATGATATTGTTCTGTTATTTCTATTTCAAATAAAGATGATTGAAAAAAATGAACTGAACTGATGAAATATAATTTAAGGACAAAAAACAATATCTATCACACCAAAAAAATTACAATCACAAAACACAGTAATTTTATTCAGAGGGTTAAAGGTTAAAGGTTAAGGAGGCTCTGGTTCAGTTGGTAGAGTGGGTCGTCCAATGACTGAAGGGTCAGAGGTTCATGTCTCACATGTACTTTTTCACAGGTAGCACTGGTGCTACTTAGCTTTTCATTTAGTAGAACCAAAACAAATGAGGTAGCACAATATTTTTCATTGCATAGCGTGTTATTAATGTTATGTTTATGAAAGTTAAAGATTGACAATGACCCAATTTGATAATTGTAATATATTTTAATCTGAATTAAACTTTCACTGCATGGGCAACAGTACAAAAACATTACAGTGTTTCCTCTAGGATTTTTTTCTGCAGTGGAGGGTTGGGGCCATATGTGGCCCGCGGGCCGTAAAATGCCCAGGTTTGATCTAGACAACCAGCGGTTAAATGATGACAACCTAGAGGACATCTCATCACTGGCCAAATTAGGCAGGGGTCCAGAGAACGCTACGGTGTTACACATCGATTTAGCAAGTTTACACACCGATGCTACGTTCAGTTTAAGAACCTCTGATTGTTTCCGTCGGACATCGTTACCACCAGCGTGGATCACGATGTGGCGGAAGCTAGCCCTGCTCTGCTGTAAAAGCCTCAGGTTTCCTTCGATGTCACCGACTCTGGCCCCTGGAGAACACCTGACAGACACCGCTGGGTGCTTCACATCTCTAAGAATAGAACTGCCAATGAAAAGAGTGTCTGCTTCGGGCGGTGCGGTGCCATGAGTTCTGCTACAGACATGAAGCTCTTGGTGCGCTACGTTTTTGCGTTCAGCACCACGCTTCCCCCATAATGTCACAAACCGATCCCTGGACTCTCCCGGCTGCACGGGACTGGCTGGGGGACTAGCCACGCTAGCATTCCTGCGGCTATTAGCGTGGCCTGTGGTCCCTGCAACTACCTCGCTATAGCTAGGCCGAGCATTAGCCTCCAAGCTGCAGAGCCGTGCTTCTAACTCCAACCCTGACACTAAACTACACTTCCAACAGCTACTTCTATCCTCAGCAAAGGAGGCAGGGACTCACTGTACATACAACACACTGAGCAGAAAATACTGAACAACAACAACTAGCCATGGCTAAGGGAAGCTAGGCTAGCGGAGTTACTATATACTATAGTAAACATAAATACAGTACTGTATGTACAGTACTGTACGTAACTACATAATGTTTATAAATACGTCACGTACGTACCTTACGTATCATCCCATTGGCTATGAGGGAGCTACCCATGATGCTTTTGGTGACCTTTGACCCTCATTCATCAGTTGCTGTAGTTTCCTCAGTTTTTCTCAGTGTGTTTATTTAAACTTTATTACAGTACGTTTTATAAAATGACAGTAAACAGGTCGATGGTGTCGCCCTGTTTGTCTGCGGCTGCTGTGTCTCCATGGTAACACACACACTTTAACGCTCATTTCTCCACCTAGACCAGCGCTGTTAGTATCAACAGTTGAGCCCAACGGTGCAGAAGAGTATATGACCCACACACTATCATCAGCTTAACCACAATTGGTCCAAACTTGGACTCCTCAAGCCCGCAGACGTGGACCGTTCTACAGAACCTGGGTCTGCTACGCCACTCAGATCCAGCGTCGTAATAATTCCTAGCATAACTTCTTCAAATCATGTCTTTTAGGAAGAACAACAACTGACTCTGACAGTAATTAAGTCTAAAACTAAGACAAATCGACTCCAAACACGACTTTCCTTGGTGCTGGCGTTAGGTATTTCCCCGTCATGTTTGGTACCGTTGGAAAGATGGGGATTCCCTCTAGACAACCCTTAAATAGAAATCTACAGAATTATAGATTTGAACCAATGGGAGGCCTCAGAACAAAGCCTTCTGCACTAAACTAAAGCCCTTGTTGCTATGGCGATGTTGAAAAACAGCCTCTGATTGGTTGAATTAGTGTCACACAAACATTTTTAATAAACTTTAAGATAAATATAAAATATGAATTTATGAAATTTGACCCAAGTGACTGGTTTTGTGCTGGAGGGTCATATATATGAACTTGAATGAATATTTTAAAATAGCAGTGTATGTACTTTGGTTTATCCTAGTGGATGTAATGCAGCTGAAAACTGGCTTCGATCCTGCGTCAACACTGTTTTATATGAGGTGGAAATGACTGTGATATTTAAGGTGACATGGTATTTCATTGCATTGTTAAATATATCCTGTAACCAAAGTTAAAACCAACCCAATAAAGAATTGTGTGAGGTTTTTTATTCAGGAGTGAAGCAATAAAAATATCCTCATCCCCATAGGTAAGAAGTCTCCCTGGATACAGGATGACAATATAAGAAAAGTAGAGCAAGAAAATACCCACATACCACTGGAGCTAGTCTGTCTTATCTCAGTTCCATTCCTCTTCTTTAGACTTTTATCAAACACCTTTTTTGCTAGGTTGTGTAATAATGAGCAAATGTAGGACAGACATTGTCTTCTGTCCATAAAGTCTAAATTATTAGATAAAAAGTCTAAATTATTAGATAAAATATCCAAATTATTAAATAAAAAGTCTAAATTATTATATAAAAAGTCAAAATTATTATATAAAAAGTCAAAATTATTAGGTAAAAAGTCTAAATTATTAGATAAAATATCCAAATTATTAGATAAAATATCCAAATTATTAAATAAAAAGTCTAAATTATTAGATAAAAAGTCTAAATTATTAGATAAAAAGTCAAAATTATTAGGTAAAAAGTCTAAATTATTAGATAAAAAGTTAACAAGGGATAATGTATTGCCCCGTAGTAATGCGTGTGCAATCCATTATCCCACTTATTATACAGTTATTACAGCTTATTAGTGGTTATTACAGTTTATTACTGTTACCACACTAACAGCCTGGACCGTTACAACGTAGCGAATATGTACTTTCAAAGTGATACGGTACAGTGACTCTGAAGTGACAAAACCTGTTGCCATGGCAGCGGGCGTTAACGGCAAAGCGGGAGGTTATTGAAGAAAATATGCCGACTGAAGGCTGGGAACATCAATTCAAAGTGAACGGGAGCTGTCAGAATGTTCTAGAGGGACGTAGAATAAACAACCAAAACAAACACTCCTCTTTCTCTCTCACACCTGTTTGTGTCATTTTTATAACATATCTTTCATACCAAGTCTGTTCATGACTAGTCACCTGGTGTCCCCCCCCCCCTGGGGGGAGTGGTGGCTCTCCTGACAGTGTCTGCACGGGAGCCATGGACGACAGGATCTGCAGTATCTCGCCTGTGCCGACCTGTGACCCCGGACCACTGCCCCTGCCTGTCTGGACCAGCCCCCCCTCCTTCATTTATAAATGGACGTTCATCTATAGTCTGTCCGTCCATGGGAGTGGATCTGTCCTTCAATGTGGTTCTCCTCAACATTTCTTCTTTTTCCCACTGGGTTTGGAAGTTTTTTCTGCTGAGAAGGAGGAGCTAAGGACAGGGGGAGGGTCTAAGGACAGGGGGAGGGTCTAAGGACAGGGGATGCCTGGGACTTTTCATGTATTTCTGTAGTTGATTGTGTTTTTGTAAAGCCCTCTGAGACGACTTTGTTGTGATTTAGGGCTTTATAAATAAAATTGAATTGAATTGAATTTCTGCTGAATATCTGACAAAATAAACTGCAGGTTATATTGTATAAATATAATCATTTCATATATACCATGTTCTCCGGAGTATAAGGATAAAGATATTTGAATCTGAACATAAGGTGGCACTAAAAAGACTTTAATTTTCTCCAAAAACCACAGTGCGCCTTATACGTATATAGATGAATTCTGGTTGTGCTTAGTGACTTTTTCTCACACAATTTTTACTTTTTCTCTCATATATATATATATATATATATATATATATATATATATATATATATATATATATATATATATATATATATATATGTATGTATAAATAAAATATTAAAGGTTTTTCTATATATCAATATTGAACAGGTATCAACATGAACAACTTGTCTGTAGATCAGTAACTGTGGACACACTATCTGAGGACATGAAGACCTGAGGACACTTGGGTTTGTCTTTAGGGACCCTCTACTTACTACCACTGAAGTGTGATGTTGTTGTGAACTTTAGAAGAGTTAGTCTGAAAATAGAGAAAACACATGTTCTGTTTACTTCTATGTAAACACAGTTTGGATCAATGTTCATTTAAATGGGTTAATGTTAATATTAACTATATGGATGAAGTCCTGATCATCTAAAAATGTAACTAAACTGATTTTTACTGCAGATAATCCCTTTAAGAATAGAATCATAAGTTCTATGTTTAGTTATTGATCATTTTCTTCTTCTGTTGTTTTGTCTTCACTTCCACACGTACATGGACAAGTCAAAGGTTTGTGTTTTCACACTTGTTTTTGTTGTTGAGGTGAAAAAGCAAACATCCATTTAAATCCTGAGGGTCTTCAAAGGTAGAGGTTTTAAAAATGGTGTCTACACAAAAAAACAAAACAAAACAGAAAAGTGAAAGTGTTAAAACAGCTGCAGTTCCTGTGAGAAGTGCAGAAAGTGAACAAGTAGAAAAGCTTTAAAGTCCAGGTCCTCACCAGGCAAGTTTAGATTTGTTAAAAGCTTCTGGAGTGTGATTTTCTTCCTGAGCAGCAGTGAAGGACACTCTGCCTGATCATCATTCATGTCACATTGTTCAGCTGTGGAGCCAACAGGTCAGGGTCTGACTCAAGGGTCCTTTCATGGTCGTTAACCTTAGTGGGGACATTGCATTTCAGCAGAATCCAGATCAGTTTAAAGACACATTAGAGCGGTGGAGGCAGATGATCTTTGACTGTTCTCCTGAAGGAACCACAGCTGTATTAGTCCAAAACAATCCACTGAAGCTTCTGTTTATTCTTTGGTCAAAAGGAGACGACGTGGACGACAGCCTGTGTTTAATGTTACAGACCATAAGGGGACACTTCAACACTTGAATTTTCTCCAAAGACCACAGTGTGTTTTGTATATACAGTACTCGGGTTGAGGGGGGGGTGAGGGCAAATTGCACCCCCCCCCCTGTAAAACTGCCACCCCCACCCCTTCCATCCATCACCTTTTATAGTAAATGTTGGAAATATAACTTATCAATAGAAAGTAGTACACAATAATCAAATGTGAGGGCACAGGTGCAAACATGGAATGAACATGATGCTTCATTTTCTATTGGTTTGAAAGAAGACATCGTTTTGAAAGACCTGTCCTTGGGTCTTCAAGGATAAATTGAGGCGAGACAATCAGCAGGTCTGGACCATGACGGTGTCAGATTTTTGCAGTTTATTGACTCCCATATAAAATACACAATTGATCAGCGCTGATAAACAGCTCACAGCCTAAAAAATGTCCATGTAGTAATATTTGGTGTCATGTCCATGTCCCCACCCACAGGTGGAGCTGGAGGCGGTTCTGTTGATGTTCATTTCTGATTGGTTGTCTCTTTTCTTACGTGTATTCAGGGCTCTAAATTAACACCTGCCAATCCGCCAAATGCGGGTGAAAATCCATTTTGGCGGGTAAAAAAAAAATTTACTAGCCACTTTGGCTGGTGGCGAGTGATAGAAATTTTTTTTTTTAAAAGTGTTCTGATTAGAAAGCCGTCTCTAGTCCTGAACACCGACAAGACGAAAGTTCCTCCATTTCGCATGAACCGTGATGACGTCACATGCATCCATTGGCTGCGTCATCACTGCATTCGATTTCGAGCATTTTCGTGCAGTTGACTCTGAGGTGAAGAAGAAGACGATAAGAAATATTTTCTGAAGCGTGTGTTGTGTCAGTGAGAACGAAAAAAAAGAATGTGTCGGTGGTTGGGAGGTTCAGAGTGTGGGGGTGAGAAAAGGTCAAAGGGTGGAGGGGATGTTGTCGAGTCTGAGGTAACGCTAAAGAAAAAGCAGACGACATTTAACCCAAAATGGCTTGGGGGTCGTGAGCAACAAGATGTGAGTCTATGTATTGTATAAATAATATAGGTGAGAAAAGTAAAGAAGTATAAACAGTGAAAGGTGAGAAAATGTAAAAGCAACAAGTTTTAAGAGTTAAATGTGAAAATGTAAAAAAAAAAATGTCATCATATGTTTAAAGAAATGAATTATTTCAAGAGGAAAAGGTTAAATAAAATAATTTAAAGAAATTTGAAGACGTATGTCTCATTTTGGGGGAAAAAATGGCTGGTTAGTATTGGTTAGTAAGATAAAAAATCTACTAGCCACATTGGCTGGTGATGAACAAAGTTAATTTAGAGCCATGCGTGTATTCATTTATGCTAGCTCTGGGTTCTACTTGTTTCCATCATTGTCACACATGTTGACTGTGGATCGGTTTTGCTCCAGGGTCACACATTCATTTGGAGCCGAACACTGTTGTTGTCTTTTGGTCCTCTACTGTCCTTGTCCCTCAATGCCACCGTCTGGTGTCTGACTTGAGTGGACAGGTCAGTTGACCTATGCTGACCCTTGACCCTTAACTATTCCTAACAGGTTGATGTGATGCCAAAGGGAGGGACAAACTGCAGAGACATAACACTATCAACAACTGAGCACATGACCAAAGCAGCAGCTGGACGACACCATGTCAGGGACTGTTTTAAAACAACCTAAATTACAGCCGAGTAACAAAACAACACTCATCAATGTCAATCATTACTTTTCATTCATCTATAATAAGTCACAGACTCAACACAGGTTACATGCACAATAACAACACACATAGTTTTTAAAGTTTGCCATGTAGCCTTCAAGCTAGCAGAGATTAGCTCACGTTAATGTTGATCTCTTGTTAGCTAGCTGCTAAAACAGGACTTGTCATTGAGTCACGTTAGCTTTAGGTTTATGAGTGAAGCAAACGTGGAACATTTACTATTAATATAAGACCAGAGGTTGACTCATATATTTCACTAGTATTAATGATAACAACATTCTTCACATAGCTATATTAATATTTTCACTAATAGGACTAGTCATGCAACAAAACTAAGTGGAGATGTTAGCTAAAATGGTGACGTTCAAGGCAGGTGACATTAAAGAGTCTTTAGTTTTTCCTCCTTCTGTGGCCTGTAATTTAATATTACAGACAGTAAATATAATAAATATAATTTAATATTACAGACAGTAAATATAATAAATATAATTTAATATTACAGACAGTAAATATAATAAATATAATTTAATATTACAGACAATAAATATAATAAATATAATTTAATATTACAGACAGTAAATATAATAAATATAATTTAATATTACAGACAGTAAATATAATAAATATAATTTAATATTACAGACAGTAAATATAATAAATATAATTTAATATTACAGACAGTAAATATAATAAATATAATTTAATATTACAGACAGTAAATATAATAAATATAATTTAATATTACAGACAGTAAATATAATAAATATAATTTAATATTACAGACAATAAATATAATAAATATAATTTAATATTACAGACAGTAAATATAATAAATATAATTTAATATTACAGACAGTAAATATAATAAATATAATTTAATATTACAGACAGTAAATATGCACGGTGGTGCGGTGGTTAGCACGGTGGTGCGGTGGTTAGCACGGTGGTGCGGTGGTTAGCACGGTGGTGCGGTGGTTAGCACGGTGGTGCAGTGGTTAGCACTCGTGCCTCACAGCAAGAAGGACCCTGGTTCGAATCCCGTACCAGACCTTTCTGTGTGGAGTTTGCATGTCCTCCCCGTGTCCGTGTGGGTTTTCGCCGGGCACTCCGGTTTCCTCCCACCATCCAAACACATGCACTGATAGGTTAATTGGTTAATCTAAAATTGTCCATAGGTGTGAATGTGACAGTGATTGTTTGTCTATATATGTTCAGCCCTGAGATGAACTGGCGTCTCATACAGGGTGTACCCCGCCTTCACCCATTGTAGCTGGATTAGGCCCCCAGTGACCCCCGTGACCCAAGTGTGGATAAAGCGGGTTCAGATAATGAATGAATTAAGACAGTAAATATAATAAATATTATATAATATTACACACACACACACACACACACACACAGTCCATAGGTTAAGAATGCGATGTCACTTGAGTTTATTTCAAGGCAGGTGAGTGAATAATAATAATAATAATTTTGGTAATATAGTGTATAAGACAAACACAGAAAAAAAACAATGTATGAATATTTGTTTCCTGTCGTGAATGGTTCAGTCTGTGTGTACGTTTATGTGTGTGTGTGTGTACGTTTATGTGTGTGTGTGTGTAGTCATGTGTGTGTGTGTCCACACAGACATATAATTCTATAACTCAATGAATACTGTAGATATCACCATGAAATTCCGTGTCCATATACATATAGTTAATGTGCATCAGATGCAATGATCCATTTGAGTAAAGGTCAAAGGTCAATGTCACATTATAGGTTCTAACTCCAGAACAGAGGGTCACAGAACTTTCAGATTGGTACCAAACGATGCAGAATGAAGATTTCTACATTTCTCATAATTTGTTTTGTTAGCATTAGCAGACTCTGCTCCTCTTTACAACAAATGCAGATTTAAAATCCACTTTTTAGAGTTTTTTTTGTGATTTTTTTTCCATTTCCCACTTTTGTGGATGACAATCTTTGGTACTCTAAAAATAATCCCTTTTCCTTCTCTGGGATAGAATGATTGTCGCAGTCGTAAACTACACAAAACACTCAGCTTTACTTCCTCCCCTCCATCTGAAAATCATGCACCGACTATAGAGCACTGCCACATTATGTGAAATCAATGCATTCTAATAATTAGTGTTATCAGCTACGACCAATAGTTTTTCAGATCTCTGGAGGTCAAAGGTGACATGTGTCCAAATTAACTTGTGTAACACTGTTTGTGTCAAATATAGACATATTACGCTATAACTTAATCAATACTGGATATATTATCATAATATTACACACACTGACACTTATATACATATAACCAAATTATCAATATTTTAAAATGTCAAAGGTCAAGGTCGCATTTAGCAGAAAGGTCAAAATCACATTATTGGCTCTAATTCACAACAGGTTGTCATGGAAACTGGAGATTGGAACAAAATAGGGGCGGGGTTAAACATTCTGTGAATATTAGTTACATTTGCAGATATCGGAAGAATCGTGTAGGAAAACTCAGTCACAAAAAAAACAATAACTTGATAAAGGCTACACATTTTTCCATGAGGAATTTGTCCATAAGTATCAAGATACGAAAAGAGCACTGGTGCTAGCGGCTAACAGCTAACTGCTACTGAACTGATAACTGGGACCACAAATCATTATATCAATAGGGTTATAAGGTTATGTATGGATAGTATATATAAAATAGGGGCGAGATTAGGCATTCTCTGAATACTAGATAATATTATTATTATTATTATTATTATTATTATTATTACTAATACATGTTATTACTGTTGCGTTTTTCATGCCGCTCAAAGACACTTTACGTACAATAAAATCAAATCAAACTACAATAAAAACAAACGATGGAAAGTGAAGCATTTATAAAACAGTCAGAATAAAAGTATTGTAGAATTATCTCAGAGAATTCAGGCTTTTATTATATTATTATATATTTATTATATCATCTGTACTTTGCACCTATCTCACAGAAAAGGAGGCATTTTCCTAAATTTGATCCAGTGATAATGTAGACGTTCATTAAACGTCAGATTGAAGTTAAAAGTTATATAACAATAATAATAATAATAATAATAATAATAATAATAATAATAATAATAAAGACAAAATGTAAGAAAAAGTTGATTTTTTCCAGTTTATCCAGTCATTAATTGACCATAAAACCAGTGTCACTGATCCAAGTCCATGTGTTTTACTGGTCAATCAATGGTAACAGAACCTCTGAATGTCTGAATACGATCTGCGATAGTTTGACTGATTCTACCGTCAACTCTTAACAGTCCGGCCTGTTAGCTTAACATTTAACCACTGAGTGAGCATCTGACATTTAACCCCTGATCCTGAAGTCAACAACAACAGCAGCAACAACAACAAATGCAGCAACACCAGCAGCGACAACAAGAATAACAACAGCATCAACAACAACAACAGCAACAACAGCAGCACCAACAACAAGAGTAACAACAGCATCAACAACAACAGCAGCAACAACAACAACACCAACAACAACAAGAGTAACAACAGCATCAACAACAGCAGCACCAACAACAAGAGTAACAACAGCATCAACAACAACAGCAGCAACAACAACAACACCAACAACAACAAGAGTAACAACAGCATCAACAACAAGAGTAACAACAGCATCAACAACAACAACAGCAGCAACAACAGCACCAACAACAACAACAAGAGTAACAACAGCATCAAAAACAACAGCATCAACAACAACAGCAACAACAACATGAGTAACAACAGCATCAACAACAAGAGTAACAACAGCAACAACAACAACAACAAGAGTAACAATAGCAACAACAACAGCAACAACAACATCATCATCAACAACAATAAAAGCAACAACATCAACCACAACAACAGCAGCAACAACAGCATCAACAACAACACCAACAACAACATCATCATCATCAACAACAATAAAAGCAACAACATCAACTACAACAATAGCAACAACAGCAACAACAACAACAGCAGACACAACAGCAGAAACGACAACAACATCAACATCAACAGCAGCAACAACAACATCAACAACAACATCAGCAGCAGCAACAACAACATCAACAACAAGAGTAACAACAGCATCAACAACAACAACAGCAACAACAACAGCAACAACAACAACAACACCAACAACAACAAGAGTAACAACAGCATCAACAACAACAGCAGCACCAACAACAACAACAAGAGTAACAACAGCATCAACAACAGCATCAACAACAACAACAGCAGCAACAACAGCACCAACAACAACAACAAGAGTAACAACAGCATCAACAACAACAACAACAACACCAACAACAACAAGAGTAACAACAGCATCAACAACAAGAGTAACAACAGCATCAACAACAACAACAGCAGCAACAACAGCACCAACAACAACAACAAGAGTAACAACAGCATCAACAACAACAGCATCAACAACAACAACAGCAGCAACAACAGCCCCAACAACAACAACAAGAGTAACAACAGCATCAACAACAACAGCATCAACAACAACAGCAACAACAACAACAACAACACCAACAACAACAAGAGTAACAACAGCATCAACAACAAGAGTAACAACAGCAACAACAACAGAAACAACAGCAGCAACAACAACATCATCATCAACACCAACAATAAAAGCAACAACATCAACTATAACAACAGCAGCAACAACAACAGCAACAACAACATCATCATCATCAACAACAACAATAAAAGCAACAACATCAACTACAACAATAGCAACAACAACAACAACAGCAGACACAACAGCAGAAACGACAACAGCAACAACAACATCAACAACAACATCAACAGCAGCAACAACATCAACAACATCAGCAGCAGCAACAACAACAAGAGTAACAATAGCAACAACAACAGCAACAACAACATCATCATCAACAACAATAAAAGCAACAACATCAACCACAACAACAGCAGCAACAACAGCATCAACAACAACACCAACAACAACATCATCATCATCAACAACAATAAAAGCAACAACATCAACTACAACAATAGCAACAACAGCAACAACAACAACAACAGCAGCAGACACAACAGCAGAAACGACAACAACATCAACAGCAGCAACAACAACATCAACAACAACATCAGCAGCAGCAACAACAACATCAACAGTAGCAAGAACAATAACAATGACAGCAGCAATAAGAACACCAACAACCTCAACAACAGCAACAACCTAAACAGCAACAGCAGCAACAACAACCTAAACAGCAGTAACAATAACAATAGCAACATCAACAACAACAAAAGCATCAACAACAGTAACAACAACAGTAACAACAACAGCAACAACAACAATAACAACAACAACAATATCAGTGTCATATAACACATTTACAGTGTCAAACTTAGTAAGGTTATAGAACCACCTTACGTTTGTTTTAAATTCATTTTTATGTAATGTTTTTACAGATGCGTGTCCATCGCGTGGGTGGGTCGGGTGGTGGGGTAGGGAGGTTGGTGGGGGCTGGGGTAGGTGGGGTTGGGGTGGCTGGTGGGTCCTCGTGCCCCGGGCCCCCTGGGTCGGTCTTGGTGTGCTGGGGGGTCTGTAGCTGCTCCCTCTTGTTCTCGGGGTTGCGTTGTTCATAGTGGCCCCAGTGGCTCTCTGGGGGCGGCGTCCTGTGGCTCCTATGGCCTGGGGTGAGGGGTGCCCTGTTGGCTTGGCCCTGCCTTGTCGTGATTGCTGTTCTGGGCTTTGGGGTCCTTCACACTTACATGTTTGATCGGGTCTCGCCAGCTACTGCCGAGTCCCATTTCAGCGAATGATGCAACCCTGCAGAATGCGCTGAGAATGTCTCCACAATCTCTACCCTAAACTCATTCTCTTTTGCACTAGTGTCCTCTTCTGGCCTATTCTATTCTATTCTATTTTGTACTATCAGGACATCCACGGTTGTGGTGCTTGGTGCTGATTGTTTAATTGTTTATTTGTTGAATCTTTTTTTTCTTTTGTACTGCTTTGGTTTTCTCCTCTTTTTTCGATCTATTTATTTATTTGTTTTTATTGATGGACAGTTAGTAGTTGGAATAACAAACCACCTTACAATCTTTAACTGCAATAGCACCGCCTGTTAATTTCTGTCCCCGTTCGTCCTGTCCAGTCTTTGTTTCCCCCACACATCACTGAGGTGTAGCACTGCCCTCCCTGGCTTATAATAGAGAGTTCTAATAAAGGATGTCTGCTCAGCTTTCAGGGAGGACCGCTGATGGTCACACACATGCACTAAATATTAAAATATTTGGCTGCAAGACTAAAAAATGCATTGCACTCTGTGCGGTTAAAAAAAAAGAACAAAATGCAGACAAATTAGAAAAAGGAAAAAAAACCCAAACTATTTGTTACCTACTTTCCTATCTGCTCATTTGTTGTTGTTGTTTTTTGTTTTTGTTTTTATATATATGTATATGTTTAGTACTTCAATTATTTATTATTAGTATTATTATTGTTATTGTTATTATTTTTATTATCATCATTTTTTGTACTATGCACTATATTACTATAAGATGAATTCAGGTTGTTGGGGAAGTGAAGAAGGGGTAGAATTAAATAAACTTATGCTTCATCCTACTCCTTTTCAGACATGTCATTGTCTATTATTATTATTATTATTATTATTATTGTTTTGGAATTGATTTTTGTTGTATTGATTGTTGTTACATTCTGCACATGTTCGAAATAAATCATTCATTCATTCTTATAGGACACTAAAAATGTGTAATGTCTCCTAATGACCTACCCTCTCATACATATTTTATGTAATGTTCTCATTCACATTTGAAAAGCAGCTAATTCAAAAGCATAAATATTTAATGTTGAACCTTTTATTTTCCCACCTCCCACATTTCAATTAACTGCAAAATGTATCTTTGGGCTGGTAATATGCAGCTTTTCAATCTGCTGTGGACAGTGTCCCGTCATTACGTTGGTGTTTGTTATGCTGCCATAAAAACACAAAACAAAACATGAGTAAGATTCCATTTCTCATTGATTGACCTTTGAAAGCGTCTTCAAAGCGCCCTCGTCGACCACAGTAAGAGTACACTTCACATCCAAGACTGGGAATTAATGATGATGCAGAGACAAGTGTCCACAGCTTTACATTTACGTCTTACGTCGCCACCTGCCAGTGTCGTGGCACTGTAAGAGTCACACCGAAGGCGCAGGAGGCCACAGCGCCTCATCAATCAAATGGAGAGTAATCAGACACAGATTGCTGCAAATCGCCGAGGAGTATGGGAATCAATGTAGAGCAAAATTAACCCAGGGAAAAAAACTGACAAAGATGAAACAACTGGTATGAAATTAGATATGAATTCCAATTATGATAAATAGTTTGGCTCCAGGCACAGAAGGGCTTGTTTGTTGGCTGTGGATTCTTTGAAGGACACCAAGTGGAACAGTTGAGCATGAGTAGGTACGGACTGGTGTGATGGGGAAGAGGAAATAAAAGTCATTTGTTGTCTCCCAGTAAACTACACCAGGTCAGATCTGCTTCCATCAGTTGGAAAAACAAAATGTGAAAATTAAAAGAGTGTGCGAAACAACATTTTTGGGTGTTTTAATAGATCACAAGCTCTGCTGGAAACCATAAATAAATTGTTTGTGTACAAATATCCTCAAGAGTACGGGGATCATAAAGAAATCCAAACACAGTGCTTCCTCTACTGACAAAATGTATTTGTTCTAGAAGTGTTTTCATAATGTGATTTTTTTGTAGTCGCATTTTACATTAAAAGGTCTGATTGGTTCCAAGGCTCCAACAGTGTTGGGAAAGTTGACCTTAATTAGGAACTAGTTCAAAGTTCAGTTCTAGTTAGTTAATATGAATTAGTTCAGTTCATCGTTCATTTTTCCAAATTATCAACTAGAAGTTCATGGATCCTAAAATGAACTTTTTTGTTCTTTTTTTTGTTCTTTTTTGTGTTATTATTGTAAATGTATTATTAACCATTTCTGACGTTATCCTGTAGTCAGTAAATCAGGGGAAAATGCCGCCCCTCCAGGGCAGTAGTAAGTACCTTACCCCAGGGTTAACTTCCCTCTGCAGGTTCTTAGAACATAAGGAGTGGTTTCAGTGAGTTTAGTTTTCAATGTTTATTTACAAGAACGGGACAAACACCTGCTCTGGTCACACTCTGTACATTTAACTCTTTTTATCCACTCCCAAAAACTCTCTGCACCCCCCCCCCTCTCTCTCTCTCTCTCTCTCTCTTCTCATTGGTTATTCCACAACATTATGTTTCCAACATTAGTTCAGAATAATATAAAAATGACATCTATGATAATGTTGTGTTTTGATCCCATTTTATTCCTTATAGGACTCAATAATTACAACGTGATAAGAATCAAATATGAACTAAATAAGAGCACAGTTCAATAAATGCCAGAATAACCGCGTTCACAACTTCCCGTTCATTTGGCAAAAGTGAACGAGTTGTTCACGTTCGTTAAAAATATGATATAGTTCGTGAACGATCGTTCAATGAACTCGTTCAGGTACAACACTGGGCTCCAAATACTACCCCCTAAAAGCTCAATACTACCCCTAAACCCCCACTACTACCCCTAAACCCCAAATACTACCCCCTAAACCCCCACCACTACCCCTAAACCCCAAATACTACCCCCAAACCCCCACTACTACCCCTAAACCCCAAATACTACCCCCTAAACCCCCAATACATCCACCTAAACCCTCAATACTACCCCCTAAACCCTCACTACTACCCCTAAACCCCAAATACTACCCCCTAAACCCCCACTACTACCCCTAAACCCCAAATACTACCCCCTAAACCCCCACTACTACCCCTAAACCCATAATACTACCCCCTAAACCCCCCAATACTACCACCTAAACCCCCAATACTACCACCTAAACCCCCAATACTACCCCCTAAACCAGGGTTCCCCAATAGGCGGCCGGAAGTGGCCCGCGAGAGACTGGCCCACACGTTGCGACATTAGCACGCCATCATCTCTGCCCCGTGTGTGTTTTTCTTTTTTCTCATCTTTTTTGGAGTGTGTGAAGTGTGGCTCTCCTGCAACATATGTTTAAACTGGACATTGTCATCACTACTAGAAACCTACTGGTGTATGAGTGTGTGTGTGAATGGGTGAATGTGAAGCTAATGTAAAGCGCTTTGAGCACCATGAAGGTGGAAAAGCTCGATATAAGTGCAGACCATTTACTACTCAGCCATTTCCCCATGTGGTGGGTGTCTGGAGGTGCGCACAAACACGCACACGCGCGCACACACACACACACACACCTGCTGCAGAACCGGACCTCTGTTATATCCTCATAATTCACAGGCTTCATAGAACACATAATCAAAGCATTGACTCCAGCAGTGGTCCCCAACCCCTGGGCCGGTCCGTGGATTACATGGTACCAGGCCACCAGCCGCTTAATAATTACTTAATTCATTAATTATTTCTCTTGTGTTTATCAATCTTTTATTTTGAAAAATGACCGGATTCTGTCGGTTCCATCTGTCACTTGAATGTCAAAAATGTAACCCACAGGAAGTAAAAAACAGATGTGTTTGGAACGTTTGTTTTTGAAGAGTAAAAGTCGACAGAAGAGACAGAAGAAGATCCTCCAACTGTAGAGAAAAGGAAAGTTTGAACAGACAATACCAGGAGTTGGACTGGAAATATGGATTAATGCTGACAGGTGATTCCCACAGACCAGACCCGCTTTGACCCATATAAACAATCTATGTACCACCCAATCTGCAGTAATGAAAAAGTTTGGGGACCATTGACTACAGGACACACACATTCATTCATTGTTTTGGGTTTTTCTTCAGTTTGTGTTTATGTATGGAGGATAATTGGTGCCATTGTTTATATGAGTTAATATGATTTAAGTTTGATGTTTGTTCCATGTAAATATTGTAGATTGTTAATTAAATAATGTGGTCATTGGTATGTCCATGGGTGGAGCTTAGGGATATAAAGGGGAGTGTTTCCCAGTAGTGTGGGGGGTGTAGTTGGAGATAAATTCTGTAGATTTAAATAGATTTGAAGTTGAAGTAAGAGTGTGGATGAAATCAGTTTTTTATGCTGAATGGTAAAAGAGACCAACTTTATTTTATTGTGTTTTCAGACCTCTTTTAACTATTTTTTATTTTTCCTGGGTTTTTTAGTATTTTTGTAAAAACTGTGTACTCCTCATCACTGCTGGTTTTGGACTTGGTTGAAAATAAATGAAAAACCACTGAAGTCAAACCAACCCTTGACAGAGTGAATATCACCAATAGTATTCCTGAATTACAGGCACAACTAATAATGTTATAATTCCCTATAAGTGCAGATTCAACATTATTATCTGTACTGTCACTAGAGTGGGGCTGTTGTGGTGTCCCCCTCCCTGCCGCCGTGTGCCCCACAGGTGGCCCTCGGCTTGGTGCCCAGGTCAGAATTTGGCCCTTGATGAAATCTAATTGGGGACCCCTGCTCTAAACCCTCAATACTACCAACAACCATAGGCTATTCAGACCAACTTGGAACACACTGTAATCTTTTTTTCATACTTAGGTTGATGCATTCTAACTTATTTATTATAACTTATTGTAATTTCTGTTAAGTTTTTCTTTATTTGTCTGATTTAATTTTGTTGTATTTTTTTCTTTTTTTGTAGTTGTTTGTTTTGTTTTTTTGTTTGGATATTGTCAATGCTGTGTTTTATTATTATTTTGTCATCCATATGTATGTATGTGGGGGTGGGGGGCTTTGTGAGAGATGTTCTTTTGTTGGGGAAAAAAATAAAAATAAAAATAAATATATATATATATATATATATATATATATATATATATATATATATATATATATATATATATATATATATATATATATATATATATATAAAACTGGGTTGTTTGTAAATTTTGAACACCCAATAAAAAAAATACATGAAAAAAAAAACAAAACATTTTACCCTCCGCTGGAGACAAGAGGTGTTTTTCATCCACCCGGCTTAAACTGAATCATTTAAATATGAATAAATAAATAAATAAATTTTAACCAAAAACTCAATTTACAAAACCGTGAAACAAAAATTCCTGATACATAGTTTGAATGTTTTTTTCTCCCATCCCCCTTGTTCTAATGTCCTTTACGTTCTTTCTATAGATTATATAGTCGACCAATTAACAGATAGTCTCTGTAAATAGAAGAAAAGGTCAAAGGTTGACCTTTGTACGTGACATCTCATCTCATTAGTCAATGTTCAGACGTCCATGGACCCTTATGAGGTCAGTAACGAGCTATTACACAGCTTTGTTACGTGTGCAGTGTCTCACAAAGTATTTATGATAAGTCATACAATGTTAAGAATGAATGCCCTGAAGGCCACACTAGACAAACACACAAATGGAGTCATCATGTGAAAAGTAGTAGGACTGTGACTGGAGAGGCACTGTAGTGTAGGCGGATTGTAGTTAAAGGATTTTCTGCTGTGACGGTCTCCGTTAGCATGTCGGATTAAGCAGAGTGAGCTGTGTTCTGCAGCCAAACATACTGAGATAAGTAACCATGGCAACCAAGGACAGTATGTTTGGTCAGCTGGGAGTCGTATTTATGAAGAATTCTACACTTGAACCACTTTTAACAAATATTACAAACCCTGAAACCATTGTTACTGGGTGGGTTTAGAAGAATGTCTCTATTTTAACTTAGTGATTTTATTCCGGGGACAATGTTTGGTTTATTTTTCTTTGTTGTTGTTCTTTGTTCTTTGTCGCTACAGGACTCAACTCGTCCACTTTTGATACGGATGCAATTTGATGTTTACATCTGTGTCTGTGACGCACTTTTGTGTTAAACTGCAAAGGTGAAATAAATACAGTCGTGTCTATTTGTCAACATTAATGTTTTATCAGTTGATCTGTGAATGGAATGAATCTGTGAATGGAATGAATCTGTGAATGGAATGAATCTGTGAATGGAATGAATCTGTGAATGGAATGAATCTGTGAATGGAATGCATGTGTCATCGACGACTGTGAGATAGAAAATAGAAGAACCTGCTTTAAGATGAATGTGGCTGGAAACATCTGGAACAGCCTGCCCTCCACAGTAAGAGCGTGCCCCTCATACCCTCCACAGTAAGAGCGTGCCCCTCATACCCTCCACAGTAAGAGCGTGCCCCTCATACCCTCCACAGTAAGAGCGTGCCCCTCATACCCTCCACAGTAAGAGCGTGCCCCTCATACCCTCCACAGTAAGAGCGTGCCCCTCATACCCTCCACAGTAAGAGCGTGCCCCTCATACCCTCCACAGTAAGAGCGTGCCCCTCATACCCTCCACAGTAAGAGTGTGCCCCTCATACCCTCCACAATAAAAGCATGCCCCTCATACCCTCCACAGTAAGAGCGTGCCCCTCATACCCTCCACAATAAAAGCATGCCCCTCATACCCTCCACAGTAAGAGCGTGCCCCTCATACCCTCCACAGTAAGAGCGTGCCCCTCATACCCTCCACAGTAAGAGCGTGCCCCTCATACCCTCCACAATAAAAGCATGCCCCTCATACCCTCCACAGTAAGAGCGTGCCCCTCATACCCTCCACAGTAAGAGTGTGCCCCTCATACCCTCCACAATAAAAGCATGCCCCTCATACCCTCCACAGTAAGAGCGTGCCCCTCATACCCTCCACAGTAAGAGCGTGCCCCTCATACCCTCCACAGTAAGAGCGTGCCCCTCATACCCTCCACAATAAAAGCATGCCCCTCATACCCTCCACAATAAGAACATACCCCTCTCCTCTTTTCGTGTATTTTATCTGTATATTTGTAATGTATTCCATGTTCTGTGTTTCTCATGGTCTTCTGTTAATGTCATTAAGTTTTGTTCATCCATGAATTCTTGTCTCTGATTCTATTGTTTACTATCATCAAAGATGGACTGACAATGCTAATTAGCCTTTTGGCTACAATTGGCTTAATTTACAGAAATGTTCATTAATGTGCATTGTCCCTCTGGACCAAATAAAATGAAATGACACCATGGGGGGGAGGAGGGGCCTTATCTAAAATCCTTACATATGATTAGATGAAGAATCTGTCCGTCATTTTGACTGACACCACTTGATCCACTCACTTTGAAGTCAAGCAGCTTAACCAGTTAAAATAGTTTTCATCAACAGAAGGAGTTGAAACTTAATACAGTATTAATATGTGACGTGGACCTCGGCTACTACGATGTCCACCAAGTTCTACTGGTAAACGTTGGATCAAAGCATGGTTCTACATTTATCCTTCAGCCATGACTCAGGGCTACGAACACTAACTGTGGATATGGTTGTTATTTCTGCCTCCCACTTCCATTGATGTCAACACAAGTTTACCAGCAACCGAGGGGGGGCCGGGGGATACCACAATAACCAACTGGGGGGTACTACAATGACCATGGTCTTGTTCATTTGTCGTATTTGTGTATCCACCAGTGGAACCATCTGATAGATCAAAGCCAGTCACAGTGAAAACATCATTTCATTAAACGTTTCCACAGTCGTCGTCTGTTAATGAAGGAACATGTTATAGAAAAAAGACACACTGTCACTGTGTTTGTAAACAGACTACACTGACTACACTTTACGTCACACCAGACACAACACCACAGGGTAGCCCCGCCTACCCACACTGACTGGCTCCTTCTTTTGGAAGAAAACCTGAACCTCATGGTACTAGGTTGGTTGTGTGAGCGTAGACAAACACAACCAGATGATGTGAGTCAGTTCAACGTTTATGCAGAGACGATGAAAACAGAAGATGCAAAAGTGTCGTCTTTAGGGATGTGACTTTTGGTCCAAAACACTAGTTGAAATTGCTGGAAACTAACTGATGTGTGCCTCCATCCCCAAACACACATGCAGTGACAGAAAGGGTAAAAGAGGAAACCAAGCAGACTGAATAAATAAGAATATTACAAATCACACCCTGCGTGATTCATCTAATCGACTGCAACAATGAATGTTTTTAATGTCGAAATCACAACAACCGTAGCCAACGTTATATTTCATTTAACTGTCAGTGGAACCAGGTCAAACAGCTGATTTCGCTACAATGTCGAACAGATTTAACAACAATAGTCACATGAATATACACCAAGTTTTTATAAAAAAATAAGCATGTCCACCTGGTTGGGTGAAGGCGTATTCACAATTAATTCGTCTGCCGAAAGCACACGCTCTGTCGACACAGACGTTGGGGGAGGTACGTATGCACTCTGCTTCGTTTCTGTTATTGCTAAATTTTTGTTGTGCAGTGTTTTGTCGATGCGGTGAGTTTGTCCCTGTCAGCCACCGTCCAATGACAGTCAATGTGACATTCTATACAAATGAAACACAATACAAGTAATGCAGAATTCCAAATTAGTATTCTATATTCGAGCGTGTCATGAATATTAAAATGTTCGAAAATCGTCTCTCATCCCTAGTCGTCTTGTCTTCAGTTTTTCATCTGCATTTAGACAAGTGTTTTCAGGAGGAAATCCTTATTTACATGAAGACGCAACAGAGGGAGAAATATGATTACATAGTCCTGTGATAGACACGCCCACATGTTTTTGACGTATGTAATTGTCCACTCGTCTCTGTTCATCTATGGTATGTGTGTAATGTCTGTACAATAACTGAATCCACTACTGTACATTTACTACAGCTGCTAATGCTAATGGTAGCGTAGGGTGACCATATGTCCAGATTTTGTCCAGACAGACGTCTCTAAAACCAGACTGTGCAGACGGCTCTTGCACATCCTCACTGTTTACGTTTTGTCCGTAAGATGGAATGTAAAAAGTGGGGATGCATGACAGACGTCCCACATCAGATTTGTGCGTATTCACACCCCTATGGCGCTGGCATCGTGTAAATTCAAAACAATTCTGATAAAATATGCTGTCATATTTAGACTCCTGTAAACGACTCCTAAAACTGAAGAATCATTCATTCATTTATTTTTCAAAATGAAACCAAAAATAAGACAATGAAAAAAAAACCTCACTTCATTATTTGTTTCCAAAACCAAAATGAAAAAAAAAAACAAATAGTGATGTGTTTTTTCTGTTTCTGTTTTCGTGTTTAAATGAATAATAGAAAAAACAGATAACGACCGGGTCCCTGTATGTTTTGGTATTTGGATTAAAAACAAAAAAACCCTGGTTTATTTGATTTTTGTTTTGAAGCACAAAACCAACAATTGAATTATGCAGCATTTTAATTTCACTTTCCTAAAAGAAATTCAAAGTCAACAGAAATGAAAAAATGGACCAAAAACTATCATTATTTATATTCTCTGTCTCTAACACCCAAACGGAGCAAGTCCTTTAAACAGCAATTTTCCTACAAAAACCTCCAGTTTTACAGTCGGACACATTGATCTATTAATTACTTCGCTTTATTTTCTTTTATTTTGGTCTGAACCGTTGACTATTTTCAGTTATTTTCAGTTTAATTCTAATATTTAAACGGGCAACCTCCCCAAGTTGTCTTTAGTGCAAAATAGCGAATATTTTAGTTCAATTATTTCATTAAAAATAGAGAAAAACACCAAGTAACTTGTGCGGATTAAACACAGAAGCTGAGGCTATGAGTGTGTGTTTACAGTTAACACACACAGGACAAAGCAATACACAATCATTACAAATTCCAGTGGGATCCAAGACGTTAAAAATAAAATAATTTAATTTGCATCCACGCAATAATGAATTGGACACTAAAACATAAAAAGAAAGAAATTAAACAGAATTAGTGAAATAAAATAGTAAAACTTACAGAAAAAGAAAAATGGAAAAAAGAAAAAAAAACACACACTTGACATCCTACATATAAACTAAAAATAAATAAATAACAAAACAAACAAACATGTTTTAAAACCAGTGGACGGTGGTCCACAGAAAAAGACAAATCTGTCCACTTCACGACTGTTCAGGGTTAGGGGCGGAGCTAGCAGCAAGCACACATGCTTGACGGGGAGGTTCTTCATGGAGGGGGGCTTCTTTAAGGAGGGGTTCTTTATGGAGGGGTTCTTTAATTCAATTTTATTTATAAAGCCCCAAATCACAATAAAGTCATCTCACAGGGTACAGAGATATATGAAAAGACCCTCCCCCTGTCCTTTGCTCCTCCTTCTCAGCAGAAAAAAACTTCCAAACCCAGTGGGAAAAAGAATAAATCTTGGGTAGAACCAAACTGAAGGACAGATCCACTCCCATGGACGGACAGACGATAGATGAACATCCATTTATAATAAGGGGGGGGGGGGCAGGTCCATCCACCACACAGGCAAGGGAGGAGGTCAGCACAGGTGAGGCACTGCAGATCCTGTCGTCCATGGCTCCCACGTAGACACTGTCAAGAGAGTCACCACTCCCATGTCTAGGCACCAGGTGACACGACATGAACAGACTTTGTATGAAAGATAGGGTTATAAAAATGACAAAAACAGGTGTGAAAGAGAGAAAGAACTCAGTGTCTGTTCTTCCTCCATCATTCTATCTCCCTAGTGCAGCTTAGACTGAACTGTGACTTCAGAGGGACCCATACCATTAACCCCTGACCCCTTACCCATACCATTAATGGTCTTATATGTAAGGAGGAGCATTTTAAATTTAATTCTAAACTCAACTGGAAACCAGTGAAGGGTTTGGAGCACAGGGGTTAGGGTTAGGGGTCAATTTTAACCTGAAGTAAATATAGTAAAGTGTAAATGAATGTTAACAACCATAGAAACATGTAAATGAATGTTAACAACCATAGAAACATGTAAATGAATGTTAACGACCATAGAAACATGTAAATGAATGTTAACAACCATAGAAACATGTAAATGAATGTTAACAACCATAGAAACATGTAAATTAATGTTAACAACCATAGAAACATGTAATGCATGTTAACAACCATATAAACATGTAAATGAATGTTAACAACCATAGAAACATGTAAATGAATGTTAACGACCATAGAAACACGTAAATGAATGTTAACGACCATAGAAACATGTAAATGAATGTTAACAACCATAGAAACACGTAAATGAATGTTAACGACCATAGAAACATGTAAATGAATGTTAACGACCATAGAAACATGTAAATGAATGTTAACGACCATAGAAACATGTAAATGAATGTTAACGACCATAGAAACATGTAAATGAATGTTAACAACCATAGAAACATGTAAATGAATGTTAACCATAGAAACATGTAAATGAATGTTAACAACCATAGAAACATGTAAATGAATGTTAACGACCATAGAAACATGTAAATGAATGTTAACAACCATAGAAACATGTAAATGAATGTTAACGACCATAGAAACATGTAAATGAATGTTAACGACCATAGAAACATGTAAATGAATGTTAACGACCATAGAAACATGTAAATGAATGTTAACAACCATAGAAACATGTAAATGAATGTTAACAACCATAGAAACATGTAAATGAATGTTAACGACCATAGAAACATGTAAATGAATGTTAACGACCATAGAAACATGTAAATGAATGTTAACAACCATAGAAACATGTAAATGAATGTTAACAACCATAGAAACATGTAAATTAATGTTAACAACCATAGAAACATGTAATGCATGTTAACAACCATAGAAACATGTAAATGAATGTTAACAACCATAGAAACATGTAAATGAATGTTAACGACCATAGAAACACGTAAATGAATGTTAACGACCATAGAAACATGTAAATGAATGTTAACAACCATAGAAACACGTAAATGAATGTTAACGACCATAGAAACATGTAAATGAATGTTAACGACCATAGAAACATGTAAATGAATGTTAACGACCATAGAAACATGTAAATGAATGTTAACGACCATAGAAACATGTAAATGAATGTTAACAACCATAGAAACATGTAAATGAATGTTAACCATAGAAACATGTAAATGAATGTTAACAACCATAGAAACATGTAAATGAATGTTAACGACCATAGAAACATGTAAATGAATGTTAACAACCATAGAAACATGTAAATGAATGTTAACGACCATAGAAACATGTAAATGAATGTTAACGACCATAGAAACATGTAAATGAATGTTAACGACCATAGAAACATGTAAATGAATGTTAACAACCATAGAAACATGTAAATGAATGTTAACAACCATAGAAACATGTAAATGAATGTTAACAACCATAGAAACATGTAAATGAATGTTAACCATAGAAACATGTAAATGAATGTTAACAACCATAGAAACATGTAAATGAATGTTAACCATAGAAACATGTAAATGAATGTTAACAACCATAGAAACATGTCCACTAATTTTCTTCATTGTCATATCTTCAGGTCAAAGTCAAAGTTGTTCTTATTGTCAATTCTTCACGTTTCTCACTCTGTGTTTACTTATTTACTTATTTACTTACTTATGTGTTTACTTCAAACAGTGAAGTGCAGATGTACAACAAATCAAAAACCTTAGATAAGTTGGTGAAAATAATAAATAGAGTGCAGTGGCTTAAGGAGACTCTCCTAGTGCTGCTAAACTAACCAGGTATAAGAGGAACTACAGTTTTAATCGTAGTTGTTTTACCTCAGTTTTAATCATAGTTCTCAGAGGTCTGACTGTTCATCTCTCTCTCTCTCTCTCTCTCTCTCTCTCTCTCTCTCTCCATAGTTTTGATAAGCCTCAGATAAGCCAGTCTGCCTCTTCTCCCCAAGGACCCGGGGTTTGAGTTTCTCTTTCTGACCTCTCTTTGAGGTCCAGATTTCTTCCCTGTGGAGAAGCTAGGTCCAAAGCTCTCATCCGGTGACCCGTCCAAGAGAGCCTGGTGGAGCTGACAGGATCAAAAGCAGAGGCTGGAGCTCAGGGAATAAAAAGCGCTGTACATGTTCAGACTGGAAAGGGAGGGAAGACACTCTCTAGCTTTCATGTATGTTTTTTTTCTTCTCAGAGTTGCTGTATACATGTCCAGTTGGATGTGGTACTGCATACAAAAAAATTAAGACTCTCTAAGGCTTTGAGCTTTTTTAGTGCCAGAGGTGTGATGTGCTGACCATAAAACATTCACTGGTTGTAAACAAAAGCAGAGAAACAGAAAAAGATGAGGATGTTTGTGGGATATTGTGTATTTTTCCACAAGGTGGACACAAATAATCATGTGTTCTCGTCAACAGATCTCATAAGGAAGGTAGAGCTGCAATGAATGGAGTTCAGAGTGATATAGGTGTGGGCGGCTGTGGCTCAGTTGGTAGAGTGGGTCGCCCAATGACTGAGAGGTTGGCGGTTCGCGTCCCAGCTCTGGCTGTCCACATGTCGAAGTGTCCTTGGGCAAGACACTGAACCCTGACTTAGGCCCCCAGTAGGACTGACCTTAGACCTTAGAAACCTACTGGTGTATGAGTGTGTGTGTGAATGGGTGAATGAGAGGCTAATGTAAAGCGCTTTGAGCACCATGAAGGTGGAAAAGCGCTATATAAGTGCAGTCCATTTATAGGGATTTAAATATTCTAAACACTTAACAGCAAAGGAAGTCACGCACCAGGACACACTACAGGTCTATTTACACTCCAAAGACAAGTCGTCTGCGACGTCTCGTAGGTTTGTTGCAGAGTCTTTATCCAGAGTTGCACAGACCTCCCAGAAAATTTAACCCACCACAGACAGTGATGGAGAGAAGACCAGAAAAGAGGTCTCTGATTGGTCCATTCCACACCCTCTGATTGGTCCATTCCACCCTCTGATTGGTCCATTACACCCTCTGATTGGTCCGTTCCACATCCACGCTACATGCACTTCGTACTTTTCCATTGTTTTGTGAACATGAACGTCATTGTTGAAGACAACTCGTGTGAATGGTTTGTTCAACAATGAAAGGGTCTGATGTCGAAAAGAAGTGAAGGTCGGATGGGAGATCCTAGTGCCACTGTGGTGTTGAGCAGTGAATGCCTTGTACTCCCTATGCTGGCATAAATTACAAATATCTGCGACAAGTTAACTGCATCATTTTGCCGTGAGTGCATGCAGAGCACTTTAGAAACACCAAAACCATATCCTAGCCACGCTAGCTCCTCCTAGCATCAGTAAATATAATGTTCTATCGTAGTAGTCTAGTTTCACTCAATGTAACTTTTTTCTAGATTTCCCTGAAACTGGTCGACCAATCACAGTGAAGTATAGAGTCAGAGGGCGGGCCTAACAAAGTGACGCTGCAACGATTGGTAGAGAAACAAGCGTAAACAACCATAGAAGAAGAACAACAACAGGTGTAGATTTCCTTTTATCACAGATGAGTGAAGAATGTGAGAAAACGTCAACAATCTTTAAATTCTTTTTACAGAAGCGACAACAGTCGTTCAGCTCCATAATCCACCATTTTGTTTAGTCATTCCTAACTTTCTCCAGACTCCTCTGTCAATTTTCAGGCGCTCTAACTACGTCATCCTAAAGATTACACTGATTGGTTGTAGTACCGTCCTATTGCATACAGAGGATTTTAGCCCCGCCTCCTCTGACTATGAAGCACCACTAGACCCACACATGGAATGAATAGAGATAGCACTGCTAGGCTAGGCTAGGCTAGGCTAGGCTAGCAAAATCACCAAGTACTGTATTTTCTGGGCTATAAGTCACACCAGGCAAAACACAGACATATATGTATATATATATATATATATATATATATATATATATATATATATATATATATATACGACTGGATAGCTTAGTGGTCTACACCACTGACTTTGGTGCGGAAGGTTGCCGGTTCGAATCCCAGGTGTGCCCTTAGGCAAGGCACTTTACGCTATACATGCCTATACCTCACGATGAGCGATACAATAAATAGAGTCATACCGGCTCGGACGGCGCCCGGGACAACAAGGTCCGCGTTAGGGGTTGAGGAACCAGGACACCCTGATGTTAAATTGGCTACTGGAACAAGACATTCATGGAGCAGGGCAGAGAACATGGTACTGATGGAGTGTTACTACGGGAGTAACCCCAGTGAGAGAGGGTACATGCAGAGGATGTGGGAGAAATGGTTGCTTCGAAACCCCACATCCTCACTGACTAAGAAACAGCTCCTAGCTCAGTGTTCGAATATCCGCAATAAGAGGTTGCTATCACAGCTAGAGATCAATGAGGTACAGCGTTGTACCTCATCCACGGTACAAAGATGCTACGGCAAGGGGGAGCCAGGACGACAGGTCAGCTTGGGGGTGGTTTCACCACCACCCCCAAATATCGAGATTGGGTACCAAGCCCCAGAAAGACTAAACACAAGGGCAGCTGACCTGAGAAAGAGAATCATGAAATCCTGGGGGAACACAACTACCTGCTTGCCAAGGCTAAAGAACAAAGTACCAGACCAGTCTCTACTGGAGGACCTGAACACTGCACTGCAAACTGTCCCTACCACTACCATCACTGAGACCAATCAGCTGATGTATGCAGCAGCAACCGTAATCCTTGAGATGCTTGGCTACAAGATGAACAGCCAGAGCAGCCAGAAGGTTGCCCCATGGAGGAGAAGGCTAGAGGCAAAGATCATGGCAGCAAGGAGAGAAGTCAGTGTTTTAACAGAACTAAGCAGAGGTGTGAATCTGAGGAAAGAACTGCCCAAGAAATACAACAAACTGTCCACAGCTGAGGCACTGGAGACTGCTAAGCAAAGGCTCACAGCACTAGCTACCCGCCTAAAGAGATACACAAGAGAGGTAGAGGCCAGGAGAATAAACCAGGTGTTCTCCACCAACCCAGCTAAGGTCTACTCTCAATGGCAGGGGGGCAAGGTGACAACAGACCCACCTAGGGCTGAAACTGAAAAATACTGGAAGAGCATCTGGGAGAAGGAGGCAACACATAACACCAATGCCCAATGGCTGACAGACTTACAGGCAGAGCACAGCCAACTCCCAGAACAAGACCCAGTAGTCATCACACTAGCAGACATCCAAACCAGAGTGTCCAAAATGAAGAGCTGGACAGCACCAGGGCCCGACATGATTCATACCTACTGGCTTAAGAAACTGACAGCACTCCATGAACACCTAGCAGCACAGATGAACCAGCTGCTGATATCGGGAAACCACCCAGAGTGGCTAACCCAGGGCCGGACAGTCCTCATAATGAAGGACCCCCAGAAGGGAACAATACCATCTAACTACCGGCCTATAACCTGCCTCAGCACCACATGGAAGCTTCTATCAGGCATCATAGCGACTAAGATGAGTAGGCACATGGAGCAATACATGAGCAGAGCACAGAAAGGAATAGGCAACAACACCAGGGGAGCCAAACACCAGCTACTGGTTGACAGGGCAATTGCCCGAGATTGCAAGACGAGGAACACCAACCTGTGCACTGCCTGGATTGATTACAAGAAAGCCTATGACTCAATGCCACATACATGGATACTGGAATGCTTAAAACTGTATAACATCAACAGGATACTAAGAGAGTTCATCCAGAACTCAATGAGGCTGTGGAAGACAACTCTGGAGGCCAACTCAAAGCCAATTGCACAGGTGAACATCAGATGCTGCATTTACCAAGGAGATGCTCTGTCCCCCCTGCTGTTCTGCATAGGCCTAAACCCCCTCAGCCAGATCATCTCAAAGAGTGGCTTCGGATACCAGTTCCGAAGTGGAACATCCATCAACCACCTCCTCTACATGGATGACATCAAGCTGTATGCCAAGAATGAGCGTGACATTGATTCCCTAATTCACCTCACCCGGATCTACAGCAAAGACATTGGGATGTCATTCGGACTAGATAAATGTGGGCGGATGATATCTAGAAGAGGAAAGGTGATCACAACTGAAGGGGTTGACCTACCTGAAGGGAATATCACAGATGTGCAGGAAAGTTACAAATACCTAGGGATCCCACAGACAAATGGTAATCATGAGGAGGCAGCTCGGAAGTCAGCCACAGCCAAATACCTACAGAGGGTAAGACAGGTCCTGAAAAGTCAGCTGAACGGCAAAAATAAGATCCAGGCCATTAACACCTATGCCCTGCCAGTAATCAGATACCCAGCTGGGATAATATCCTGGCCACTGGAAGAGATACAAGCCACTGATATCAAGACAAGGAAACTCCTTACCATGCATGGAGGGTTCCACCCCAAGTCCAGTGTCCTGAGGCTGTACACTAAGCGAAAGGAAGGGGGCCGAGGACTAGTAAGTGTCAGAACTACTGTCCAGGAGGAAACGGCGAACCTCCAGGAATACATCAAGAAAATGGCCCCCAATGACCAACTGCTAAGTGAATGCCTCAGGCAACAAAAGCCCAGTAAGGTCGAGGAACCAGAGGGGCTATCATGGAAGGACAAACCCTTGCATGGCGTGTACCATCGACAAATTGAGGGAGTGGCTGATATGGAAAAGACATACCAGTGGCTGGAAAAGGCTGGACTAAAGGACAGCACAGAGGCGCTACTCATGGCTGCACAAGAACAAGCCCTGAACACCAGAGCAATAGAGGCCGGGGTCTACCACATCAGACAGGACCCCAGGTGTAGGCTGTGTAGAGAAGCCCCTGAAACAGTCCAGCACATCACAGCAGGGTGTAAGATGCTGGCAGGCAAGGCATACATGGAGAGGCATAACCAGGTAGCGGGCATACTGTACAAGAACATCTGTAAAGAGTATGGACTGGAGGTCCCAGGGTCAAGATGGGAGAACCCCCCAAAGGTGACAGAGAACAAACAGGCCAAGATCCTGTGGGACTTCCAGATCCAGACTGACAAGATGGTGATGGCCAATCAGCCTGACATAGTGGTGGTGGATAAACATGAGAAGACAGTGGTGGTGATAGATGTAGCAGTCCCCAGTGATAGCAACATCAGAAAGAAAGAACATGAGAAGCTTGAGAAATACCAAGGGCTGAAAGAGGAGTTAGAGAAAATGTGGAGTGTGAAGGCAACAGTGGTACCAGTTGTGATCGGAGCACTAGGGGCAGTGACCCCCAAGCTGGGAGAATGGCTCCAGCAGATACCAGGAACAACATCAGAGATCTCTGTACAAAAGAGCGCATTGCTAGGAACAGCTAAGATCCTGCGCAGAACCCTCAGGCTCCCAGGCCTCTGGTAGAGGACCCGAGCCTGAAGGAGACACCGCCCACGTGGGGCGAGAGGAACATTTTTTTTTTTTTTAGACATACACACACACAAACACACACCTGCTGCAGAAGCGGACCTCATATACTTCATAGAACAGATGACCACAGACCAAACATTGACTACAGGACACAAACACACACACACACATATGCATTGTTTTGGTTTTTCTTCTGTTTGTGTTTATGTATGGAGGATAATTGGTGCCATTGTTTATATGAGTTAATCTGATTTCAGTTTGATGTTTCTTCCATGTAAATATTGTAGATTGTTAAATAATGTGGTAATTGGTATTAACATGGGTGGAGCTTAGGGATATATAAAGGGGCTGTTCCCAGTAGTGCGGCTGAAATCTGGGTATTTTTTTGTGCTGAATGGTAAAAGTGACCAACTTTATTTTATTGTGTTTTTAGATCTCTTGTAACTATTTTTTCTTTTTCCTGTTCTTTTTTGGTATTTTTGTAAAAACTGTGCACTCCTCATCACTGCTGGTTTTGGACTTGGGTGTAAATAAATGAAAAGTATTTAAGTTTGTCCAACTGGCTGCTGTTACAGTTGTATTACTGTTGATTTGTTCAAGCAGACTAGCAAAGTATATTTTTAAAATTGTATTTTGAGTTACAGTACCACTAGCCGCTGTTATAAATATGGTAACTTTCCAAGCAGACTGTAATAACCAAATATTTATTTGGAGTAAATGGTTGGTTCTCAACTTTTGTTTCCAGAGTCAAATGTGTGACCCTGACAAATAGTATTCCTGAACCCCAGGTTCAACCACTAGCTTAGTCACTAGCTTAGTGTACCCACTGAAACTAGCTTGTTAATAGTGACACAGTAGAACCACATGGGGACATCAGAACTTGAAGTTGTGTTTGACTAACATAACAGTGGTGGTTATGTGTTCAGTGTTATCATCAGGGCTCTAAATTAACTTTTTTCATCACCAGTCAATATGGCTAGTAGATTTTTTATCTTACTAGCCAATCAGAAATTCAACTAGCCATTTTCCCCCTGACCAAAATGAGACATACACCTTCAAATTTCTTTAAATTATTTTATTTAACATTTTCCTCTTGAAATAATTCATTTCTTTAAACATATGATCACTTTTTTTTTTTTTTTACATTTTCACATTTAACTCTTAAAACTTCTTGCTTTTACATTTTCTCACCTTTCACTTCTTTACTTTTCTCACCTATATTAAAATGTATACAATACATAGACTCACATCTTGTTGCTCTTACAGTACATTTTCTCAATTGGTCCCCATATCATTTCTTCACACATATGATCACATTTATTTATTTTTGTGCACTTTCACATTTAACTCTTAACTTCTTTACTTTTTATCTCCACTGTCCCCATTAAATATCTGTAAACATACACTCACATTACATCTTGTTGTTGTTATAAACTTTCTTAAACCATGGACTCACTGTCTCATTTCTTTAACCTATTTGTGGACTCACCAACTGACCAAAGATGGCACCAAATCCCCATATGGGCCCGTTATGATCAATTCATTTGGGCTTATTAGCAATCCTGTGAAACACACAAGTATCTCTACAGCCTGGCGCGCTTACACGCGTTACAGGGCGCGTTCTGGCACGCGCAATGGTGCGCGCGCATTCTAGCACGTGTGCCATTGTGCGCCCAGTGCGCGTGCCAGTGCGTATGCCAGAACGCGCCCTGTAATGCGTGAAAGCGCACCAGTGCGCGTGCTAAAGCGCATTCTGTAACGCGTGATATAATAAACACAACGCGTGGCTATGTGAACACTTTGGCTTTGCCATAGGGGCGCTGCCTGGGCCGAAGCAAGCAAGACGAAAAAAAAAAGACAGGGGAAGGATAAAAAAATAGGACGGTCATATGCTGGCGCCCCATAGAGGATTGCTACAACCGGGTCTACACTCGCCACCAGCCAAAGTAAGTTTGGGGTTTTTTTACGCGCCAAAATGGATTTTCACCCGCATTTGGCGGGTGTTAATTTAGTACCCTGGTTATCACTATTACTTCTCATGAAGCAGTGTAGAAAGACAAAGACAAGGTCTGATGATCGTAGAAGTACATGTACGCTCAGTTTCATACCAGCAGAAAAAAACACCAATGTCTCCCTTTTGGTCAGTCTTTCTTTTTTTAGCTGCTAACTCCATTGCTACTCCCCTACAATAGGGGGGTTGTAATGTTTCATTTTCCCTTGATTGTTCGGTTGATTCGTTCTCTTGTGTTTCTACATTGAAAGTAAATCAGGAACAGGAAGTGACTGATCTAAGAAAGAAGGACTTTTTATGTCACAGACTAAATATTGGGGGGCACACATTGGCACTTTCGCAACATTGTCTATGGTGGTTCCACCTGTGCATGAGATGACTGTAGAAACGACTGCACCTAAAATTCTCCCTTACATCAGTGTCAGTAGTTTCCCTACAGACTCCATGTAGACTAAGTCACTGTGCAGGACTGCAACAAAATGGAGCTGAGTACTTCTGCGCTATTATTTATAGATCTCCTGTGATCATGCTCAGCTGCAGCAGCGTCAGTCTAAACCAGGTCACTGCATATGTATATGTTCATGTGTTTTCATTGACATGGTTGTTAATGAGCTCAGGCAGGAAGACGTGCGCTAAAGTCACCGCTGGGGCCGTGTGATGCTCAGGGATACAGGAAGACAAAGTGAACGCCAGGAAACACTGACGGAGCATCGGCACATTTGAAGAACGAGAAGACGATGCATCCATTCATAATCGTATCAATGGAACATCATGAAAAATGGACTGAAGATGTTTCAGGGTTTGTTTTATGTCTAATTCATAGATAGGACCCATTGGACTAAGGCTCCGCCCACACAGAAACAGCGAGGCGGAACAATACCCCTCCACCTTCGGCATCGGAGTGCTGTACAGCCCCATCAGGACATTTTTTTCTGATAGTCACGCGTGGGCAATACATTATCCCGCTTATTCTACAGGTTATTACTGCTTATTTTGAGAAAAGACAGTATATATATATATATATATATATATATATATATATATATATATATATATATATATATATAGACAATGGCTTCTGTCGAGAAAAAGTAGTACAGTTGGAACGTTATTGTTGTTCCGAAGCAACACTCCACTGTCACTTTATAGTCTACTGTGTTGCTCTGCTGTAGCCGCTGCTGCCTTTGATCTGATAAAACCTCCGTAGACGTGGACCCTACTACTCTAACATACTGGATAAAACAACCGTTACAACGTAGACAATATTTACTTTCAAATTAATCAAACTACCTGCGGAGTGATATGGTACAGTGAATCTGAAGTAACAAAAAAGATCTGGCAACAGTGTCGTTGGGTTGTTGTGTGGATGACTAAAACAGATTTGTTAAGGACTAGCATCAACATGACAACAATATGACCAGAAGAAATAACAGGTGGACACCAGAGTAGTGATAGTAGCAGAGCCTCCATTATGGTGGACACACTCTTTTGTATTGTTGGATCAAAGCATGGTTCTACATTTATCCTTCAGCCATGACTCATAACCATCTGGGATGGGGGGTGGGGGTCATTAGCAGTCATTACTGTTTACATTAACAGAGGTGGGATGTCATCCCTATAGTAAACTGTCAGTTTATTAACATATCAGAAGTTACTCACTGCATCAACTCATGTTACAGAAGTCATTCTATAGTTATTAATATTAACTTTATTAAAGGACTCATTCTATGGTTATTTATTAATATTAACTTTATTAAAGGACTCATTCTATGGTTATTTATTAATATTAACTTTATTAAAGGACTCATTCTATGGTTATTTATTAATATTAACTTTATTAAAGGACTCATTCTATGGTTATTTATTAATATTAACTTTATTAAAGGACTCATTCTATGGTTATTTATTAATATTAACTTTATTAAAGGACTCATTCTATGGTTATTTATTAATATTAACTTTATTAAAGGACTCATTCTATGGTTATTTATTAATATTAACTTTATTAAAGGACTCATTCTATGGTTATTTATTAATATTAACTTTATTAAAGGACTCATTCTATGGTTATTTATTAATATTAACTTTATTAAAGGACTCATTCTATGGTTATTTATTAATATTAATTTTATTAAAGGACTCATTCTATGGTTATTTATTAATATTAATTTTATTAAAGGACTCATTCTATGGTTATTTATTAATATTAATTTTATTAAAGGACTCATTCTATGGTTATTTATTAATATTAACTTCATTAAAGGACTCATTCTATGGTTATTTATTAATATTGTTGTTCTTCATTGTTATTGAATTCATTGTTTTGTTTCCAGTTGTTTTTTCACGGTAGAAAAATAACTGGAGGTGGAACAACAGCAGTGGCGTGCACAGACATTTTGGGGGGCAGGTGCTCAGTGGGAAAAAAAGGGCACTTTGTGCAGCGTGTAGAACCATTGGCTGTCTTAATATAATAGTGTGAGATTTTTAAAAAAGAAAACAATCAGGAACGCATTTTCTGTAACAGCATTTATTTAAACATCTTAACCCCTTAGGATATGGCATCCACATATATTGACATAATTTTCTTAACAACAAAAGGGTATTGTTCATAACAGTGATAATAAGAAAAATAATGACAATAATTATAAAACTTGGAATAATAATAACGACAATAATAACAACAGTATATACATAATATACATATAATATGAATACAAAACTATAACAAACATAATACTCGCATATTAAATTGTATCCAATTATTATGTTTTTGATTTCTCCTTAGAGAAAATAACTAGAAGAAGTCTCAATTGTGAATCCAACCAAAGCTCGGGTGTAAAGGGGTTAACAACACACAAAGTGTCAATGTATCACAATTTATCACTCTCCTGCTTTACAAGAGCATCCTCCTTGGTGCCATGTCTTTGAAAATTCTGATGACGTCACTGTGGTTTATTTGGATGCCTTTCTCTATGGCACGTCATTCCTCTCCACACAGACTTCTTAGTTTGTTTTTGATGACCTAAGTTCAATTCCCTACTTACACAGTTGTGTTCCGAAGACTCATTTTAATTGGGTATTTAAGTTATCATTGTCAAAGTTTTAATATTAGCCTATCAATGTAAATACAAAATTACTGCAAGTGTTGTAACATAGAAGTAACTCACGGTTAGTACTAAATATTTTGCTAATACAGCCTATTGCCTGATTTAGTTCCATCAAATAATTTTGAGTTTACAAAATGAATCAGAAAAAGCTTCTAACTTATCTCAATAAAATTAGAGGAAAAGACCCTACACAGTTAACATGACTCTGATGTTGACTCTGACCGTTCATCTTCATCAACCTAGGGTTTGTAAAAGTACAGTAGGAGCTAGAGCCCTTAGTTACCATGGTTACTGTCTTATGGAATCATCTTCCCTTTAATATTAAAGACGCAGAAACAGTCTCTACATTTAAAATTAGGCTTAAAACATTCCTGTTTGATAAAGACTATGGTCAGGTTAGTTAAAAATGATGTGACTCATATATCATGTATACATGATGTATGAGTCACAGTTCAGTCTAGGCTGTACAGACACTGAGTTCTTTCTTCTCTTTCTCTCTCTCACACCTGTTTCTGTCATTTTTATAACATATCTTTCATACCAAGTCTGTTCATGACTAGTCACCTGGTACCTGCTACTGTGCTCGTGTCCGCTCCTAATGTTCATGTTACGATATGGGGCGGGGCAAGTCGGGGCAAGTCGAGGCTGCGCAGCGCGGTGCGGCGCCGCAGGTCGTGTGTGTATGTGCGCGCCCCTGTGTGTGCGTATGTGTGTGTTTAAAAAAAAAAGTTCGTACGCGGAGGGCACTTGCTTGACACTGAGGTCAAGGGGCAATTGCTCGAGCACCACCTGACGTCTATCTGTGCACGCCAGTGAACAACACAGTTTACTTCTACTTCCTCATACATGTCCATGACGCGCTGATGAGGCGTCTGTGATTGGCTCAGAATGTGTGAAGGAACACTCCCCCCTCCCCTCTGGCTCTGTGTGTGTTTACCATCCCAGAGTAACATCCAGCTAGGTTTGGTGACGTCACTTGTTTTGAAAACGTGCAGTAAAAAAACAGTCTTTATTTCCACAGAGACACATGAACCAGTTTGATCCAACAGTTTTTTACAGTTTGTGCAGCAGCTACTGTGGCGCCATCTGCTCTAGTAGATGCTAATGCTAATGCTAATGGTACTGCATATTGGCTGCAATGGGGGAGGGGCTTAACCCCAGGTGGGTGACACCGTCTTTTTCTGTGTCCCTGGTTCCTGTTGTTTAGTGTGAATGCAATATGCAGCCAGTGGAGGTGATGAACCACTGTCAAATGAGCATGTGTTGGTAAGTCTGGCTGAGCCATCACCATGGTAACTCTGGGTGAGCCATCACCATGGTAACGCTGGGTGAGCCATCACCATGGTAACGCTGGGTGAGCCATCACCATGGTAACGCTGGGTGAGCCATCACCATGGTAACGCTGGGTGAGCCATCACCATGGTAACGCTGGGTGAGCCATCACCATGGTAACGCTGGGTGAGCCTTCAGATTCCAAAAGGACAAAAGTGGAAAAGTGGTTTTAGCAGAATGACACCTTTAAAAAATGTGTTAGAGCTGAAATATATGAATCACTGCAGTAATGATCTAAGGGAAGGATATTATGGATTTGGTCTTTTTGTTGGATGAGTAATGAATGACATAAGTAACCCTTTGAGGTAAAAACATTCTGCAACCTTTAATACATAAAATCCTCTTAAAGTCAACAGATAGATAATCAGCCACATTTATCACTGCCCTTAGACAGAAATCTTCACATTTTAAATTACAAAGAAATTCAGCATGAATGACTTTCAAGATGTTACTTTTTAATGCAGCTCTATAATTAATCCATTAAATTAAGCTGCTGGGTTGGCAAATGTAGTAAAAACACAAGAGAGAAAAATCTAAAATGGTCATATTTGAGCTTTTTTCCCCCCATTCTTAAATTCTGTCAAGTTTGTACTTTTACTGTTGACGTTTGCACATATTTAGAGTCAATGATACGATGCAGGGAACGGAAAACATCCTCCATCATAAATAAATAAATAGTCTAAAGGTAACAGATTTACCTATTGTAAGTTATTTTTTACCTTGCATATTTGTAATATTCATCCACAGCAGAGAAAGAGAGTTCAGGTCAATGATAGGGTCACTAAAAGTAATAAAAGCAGCTGTTGTCCATTGTTGTTCCTGTCCAGCCATCCCTTAATAATAGAAAATGTGCTACAGTGGGTTTTTACTTTGTTTTCTTCTAACCAGAGTACACTGAGCATACATCTTTTCTTTATGGATTACTTCCGCCCTCTAGTGGTGACAAAAAAGGAACTGCGACAACAGTGACTGGAGAGATTTTGTCAGTTAATTCACAAGACATTCTTAAAATAATACCTTATATATTGGATTTGACAGTACTTTTGGTCACAGCTCTGGGATATTTTCCTCATAACCCTTCATAATATATATATATATATATATATATATATATATATATATATATATATATATATATATACATGAATGGTTTTATTGCATTGCACAGAGGCATATACTAAGCACATCCATATATCTAACTTGCACTATGAGCCCAAATGGGAGTAGAACAGAGTGTAGGAGGTCCTGTGGGATTTGGATGTGGCTGTTTTCTGTTTACTCTCAGTTTTGCCCTGAATAAGATGCATACATTTAAAAAACAAAAAAAATAGTCATGATGAATTGATTTGTTCTGTCAGTGAGCTCATTACAGAAGTGAAATATGTGGTCCACAGGTACCAAGAGGGACTGTTTTGTATAATTCTCTAAGGCATCGTTGGTAGTTTAGTTATAACACTTAGGTAATATATGAAAAATAACAAAAAATTAGGGCTGTCAAAATTCACGCAGATTGATTAATTCATCAGTGATTAATCAGATTAGATATTTAATCAAATTTTTTCACGTTTTTTTCTGTATTTCAGAAGAATTTTTGAGTACATTTAGGATTTTTTTTAATCACTTTTTGCGTTAGTTAATTTTCAGGGGAATTTTAGTGGATTTGAGCATGGTTTGTCAAAAAAAAATTCTCCAGATTTCTTGTGTTTCTAACTATTTTTTGTTCATTTTGAGGGAAATTTGAGCACAAAAACCCCAGACATAAGATAAAATGTTTTGATGAAGTTTCCTTTTCACTGAAGCACTTCCATCTTAAAATATCACATTAATGTGAAGCACATATTAGTCTAAGATTCTGCTAACACTTAGCTGAGTGTTAGCATTAGCGAAGTGTTAGCAGAATCTAAGACTAATGTGTGCTTCACATTAATGGGATATTTTAAGATGGAAGTGCTTTATTAAAAAGGAAACTCCATCAAAACACTTTATGTCGGTAGACTGTTCTGTCTGGGGGGTGGTTTGTGCTCAAACGTCCCTTAAAATGCAAAAAAATAAATATATGTGGAGGAAAAAAATTATGAATTATAAAAAAACTATGCTAAAATCCACTAAAATTCTCCTAGAAAATTAACCAACACAAAAAGTGATAAAAAAATCCTAAATATACTCAAAAATTCTTTTAAAATAAAGAAAAATACACAAAAAAATGTGATAAAATATTCAAAACATATGCGCCTTGAATGTCAGACCACAACTGATCTGGTTCTCATAGAACTTACTCCAGTCTGGTCCGGGTCAGATTCAAATGATAAAAATGATGGTTGAAACCTTTGGGTCCAGTGGAGTTGGGTTAAATATTCCAGCTCTAGTCCATGGTGCGTCTGTTCTTCACACTGTAGACATTTAATTCAAATATATTTGTCACACAGTCTGACATAACACAACATTTAAAGACGTCTTTCAACCACTTGAACCAAACACAGTCTGACTCACCTCGCTGTGATTCCAGTAGCATTTAAGCTAATACTGTTTTTATCATATGGTGTACTGCGCTCGCCTGGGGCCGGGTGTGCGGGGTGCCTCCCTGTTGGCGTTGCCGGGTCCCAACACGCTGTCCATTTTTACCCTGTGGACTCGCATTGGGTCCTGGCTCCAATGTCCTCTAACTGGCTCCCGGTTGTGACCTGCCTTGTGATGGGCTGGTTGCCGCCCCTTCGGTGGGCCACTCGCCCCCTGTGTCTGGCTTCCTGGCTGTGGGGGGGGGGGTTTGGGTTAGAGTGACGGGTGGGTCCTCGGGGGGGGGGGTCTGTAGCTGCTCCCTCTTGTTCTCCAGGTTTGCGTCGTTTCACAGTGGCCCCGGTGGCTCTCTGGGGGCGGCGCCCTGTGGCTCCTATGGCCCGAGGTGAGGGGCGCCCTGTTGGCTTGGCCCTGCCTTGTCGTGTCCTTCACACTTGCATGTTTGATCGGGTCTTGCCAGCTACTGCCGAGTCCCATTTCAGTGAATGATGGGACCCCCCAGAATGTGCTGAGAATCTCTCCACAATCTCTACCCTAAACTCATTCTCTTTTGCACTAGTGTCCTCTTCTGGCCTATTCTATTCTATTGCATTCTATTTTATACTATCAAGTCATCCACAATTATGGTGCTCACTACCGTTTTGTTTAATTATTTGTTTATTGAATCTCTTTTTCTTTTGTTCTAGTTTGGTTTTCTCCTCTTGTTTCAATTTATTTATTTATTTTTATTGATGGACAGTTAGTAGTTGGAATAACACACCACCTTACAATCTTTAACTGCAATAGCACCACCTGTTAATTTCTGTCCCCGTTCGTCCTGTCCAGTCTTTGTTTCCCCCACACATCACTGAGGTGTAGCACTGCCCTCCCTGGGTTATAATAGAGAGTTCTAATAAAGGATGTCTGCTCAGCTTTCAGGGAGGACCGCTGATGGTCACACACATGCACTAAATATTAATATATTTGGCTGCAAGACTAAAATATGAATTGATCTCAAACAATGTTGGCTCCCTCTGTGGTGTTAAACAATGAGAACAAAATGCAGACAAATTAGAAAAAAAATAAATATATTTTACATTTTAACAGCAGATTTTCACTATAAAAGAGTTTGAGCAGTTTTTTTATTCAGTATCCAGGGTAAAATGATCCTAAACTTTACCAGGTTTAGTTCTAATACCTGATGATGATGGTGTCATTTCTGTATGTTACCGCTCACAACAGTGCACGCTAGGACATTAACGACTTCAGTTTTTTTCAAGTTGATTTATCTGTCAATAAAGTCAAGTTTCGTCGATTGGGTCATGATGACGTCATCACATTGTCAGAGGAGAAACAACAGAGACACGGCTAAAAAAACAAAACAAAAAACACGGGCACACGTCTGTCCAGTAATGAGCAACTTGTCTTAAAGTTCAGTAACAACGTAACAATGTCCACTGACACAAACAACATTTAACTGCAACAAAACAAAGGCTAACGTTAGCAAGGAGTTTTCTGTTAAATGTAACTGAACATCAGTAGGTGAACATATGTCTGCATTTGGTCTGAACCCACGGCTCTAAAACTGGACTGTCCACACGTCTGTCACACGTCCTCACTTTTTATATTACGTGTAATAAGTTTAAGGCCAACAAGAGGAACACAACACTGTCCATATCATGTGTTTGGAGGAAAAAAGAGCATGTTGTCTTAATGCAGGTGGTCAGCGCTGCTTATCACAGGTTAGCTAGCTAATGCTGCTGTATCCCACAGGTTAGCTAGTTAATGCTGCTGTATCCCACAGGTTAGCTAGTTAATGTTGCTGTATCACACAGGTTAGCTAGCTAATGCTGCTGTATCCCACAGGTTAGCTAGCTAATGCTGCTGTATCACACAGGTTAGCTAGCTAATGCTGCTGTATCCCACAGGTTAGCTAGCTAATGCTGCTGTATCCCACAGGTTAGCTAGTTAATGCTGCTGTATCCCACAGGTTAGCTAGTTAATGCTGCTGTATCCCACAGGTTAGCTAGTTAATGTTGCTGTATCACACAGGTTAGCTAGCTAATGCTGCTTATCACACTGGTTAACTAGCTAGTGCTGCTCATATCACTCACATTAGCTGATACCTCTTCAGATGCTGTGCCATTTTTTTCATCTAAAGTGAAGTATTTCCACACATGCAATGTGTGTGTGTCACTCACTCGTCACACAACTGTCTTACCTGCAGGAGTCTTGTTTACATCTGGTCTGTGTTTACATGCCGAGAGAGAGAGGGAAAGAGAGAGAGAGGCAGGGAAAGAAAGAATCAGAGTCCTGCACGGTTCTGATTTTGACATACCATACATATCAACAATCATCACAGTCCTCCAGAGTTAATTATGGCGTGCCCCAAGGGTCAGTCCTTGGGCCTATTTTGTTTACACTATATATGCTCCCTTTAGGTAACATCATTAGAAATCATGGAATTAATTTTCATTGTTATGCGGATGACACACAGCTATATTTATCGATTAAACCTGATCAGACCAGACAAATAGATAAACTAAGTACATGTGTCCAAGACATAAAGACTTGGATGAGTGATAATTATCTTTTATTGAACCCTGAAAAAAACTGAAGTCGTTATAATTGGTCCTAAAAATGCCACAGACTCCCTACCTGACCACATAGTTACTCTGGACAGCTTAAGTGTAACACCCAGTGACACAGTTAAACATTTAGGAGTTTTATTTGATCCAGATCTTTCATTCAAAATGCACATTAACCAAACTTGCAGAACAGCGTTCTTTCACCTGCGCAACATTAGCCAAAATTAGGAATATTCTGTCTAAAACGACTGCAGAAAAATTAATTCATGCATTTGTTACATCACGATTAGATTATTGTAACTCCTTACTTGTAGCATGTCCTAAATATTCCCTAAAAAGCTTCAACTGGTTCAAAATGCAGCAGCAAGATTATTAACAGGATCAAATAGAAGAGAACACATCACCCCTGTGCTCCAAACCCTGACCCCTGACCCCTAACCCTATCACCCCTGTGCTCCAAACCCTGACCCCTAACCCTATCACCCCTGTGCTCCAAACCCTGACCCCTGACCCCTAACCCTATCACCCCTGTGCTCCAAACCCTTCATTGGCTACCAGTTGAGTCTAGAATTAAATTTAAAATCCTCCTCCTTACATATAAAACCATTAATGGTATGGGCCCCTCTTATCTTAAAGATGATCTGGTTCCGTACCAACCCAATAGAACCCTTCGTTCTCAGAATGCAGGTTTACTGAAAGTTCCTAGGGTTTCTAAAAGTACAGTAGGAGCTAGAGCCTTTAGTTATCAGGCCCCTGTCTTATGGAATCAGCTTCCCTTTAATATTAAAGATGCCGAAACAATCTCTACATTTAAAATCAGGCTTAAAACATTCCTGTTCGAGAAAGCCTATGGTCAGGTTAGTTAAAAAATTATGTGGTGTATGAGTCACAGTTCAGTCTAGGCTGCCCTAGGAGTTAGAATGCTGGGGAAGTACAGACACTGAGTTCCTTCTTTCTTCTCTTTCTCTCCCTCACACCTGTTTCTGTAACTTTTACAACCTATCTTTCATACCAAGTCTGTTCATGACTAATCACCTGGTGTCCCCAGGTGATAAAAAAATATTTTTATCCGTGAGCTCACACACACACATTCTTGAGAAACACATCAAGAAGGAAGCCGACAGGAGGCAGCTATACAAGTCCAAACTAAAGAACAGTTTTTAGCCTATGAACTGCAAATTAGACCCGCGATCACCCACGTCCGACCCAAACTGAACCCGTATCCGACACAGCACATTTTTCACCCGTTTCGTGAAAATCTGCGGTTCACCCACGGGTCACCCACGGGTACCCGAACCCGTGCAGGACTCTGGAAAGAATAACATGCGACTTGTTGACTCCTCCAAATTTAAGTCGACTTGTGCTACAGAAGTCGACGTGTCGACCAGTCAACATTTTCGTTAATGCCCTAGTGCACGCACACGTACACGCAGCACGCTCAAAAAAACCCCCAAAGCAGCTTCAGTATGAAAACTCTGCCTCAAACATCTGAACGGAGCGAAGCAAGTCCTTTTTACAGAGGCTTTAAACAGTGATTTTTCTGTTAACACCTCCACCAATAGTAATTTCCCAACAGTTGTACTGTCTGACATTTGGATTTATTAACTATTTCAGTTTATTTTCATTTATTTTGGCCTGACGAAGAGTTTATAGCCCTGAAACGTTGGCAATTTTCAGTTATTTTCAGTTCAATTCTTATATTTAAACGGGCAACCTCCCTCAGTTCTTTTGTAGCTCAAAATAGCATATAATTTAATCTCTGTCGGCTGCGGGTCTGGAGATTTTCCGGATTGGGGAGGCAGTGGGCCTGGAGGTGGGAGACTCTGGGAAAGGCCCCCTTTTTATGATGAAATCATCCGGTACTGTTGTTCTGAAAGTGGTGGGTCCGTAATTATTGATGGACATAATGATGACGTAACAGCTCAGGTAGATGGTTTATTAGACGAGGAGATGATCAGTGATGATGAGTTAAATATGTCACAGAAGAGGAAGAGTAGTGCGTCAGGGAAAAGCAGCAGTAACATCAGGACAGTGACTGTTAGGAGGGAGACAGAGACACAGGAGGTACAGACACACACCGTTTACCCTGGAGGAGAAATAAAAACATTTGTGGAGTGAACAAAAGGCCAGTGGCTGGTGTCAGTGGAAGATCACTTCCTTGATCTGAAACAGTTTTTAAGATCAGATAAAGTTCTCAGTAGGAGGTCTGGGACAGATGTCTGATCTGATCTACAGATTAAAAAAGCACTTTATTAAAGTCAAAAGTCAGTATGAAGTATAAATGATATTGTTCTTGTGTTTTTCCTTTTTTTTCCTCCATGTTTGATTTTAGTCTCGGTACTTTGAACCTGAATGGAGTGAGGGCTGATGTAAAAGGAGCCGCTCTGTTTAAACTCATGGAGGTTAAAAGAATAGACAGAATGTTTGTGCAGCAGAACGACAGTGACTCTAGGCAGGTTTTTAACCCTTGTGCGGTCCTTCGTAAAAGGCACACTGGCTGTGTCCTACAATCGGGTCTTAAAAACCCAGATTCCAAAGTTCAGTTCCATAGACTCATCACCCCACCCCCCAAGGATATATTACTGTTTACTGTAGCAATGGCATCCTACAGTACGTATAAAAAGGTACATTTGTGAACCACCGGTTCTCTTTGACCCGAAGGACCGCACAAGGGTTAAAGGGACCTGGTTTTAAGACATTATTCTTAGTATTCTACGTCCCTCTACAATGTTGCAACAGTTCCCTTTCACTTTGAATGGACGTTCCCAGCGTTCGGCAGGCGGACTTTTTTGTCAAGTTTTGTCACTTTAGATTCACGATACCATATCACTCCACAGGTAGTTCAGCCAATTTGAAAGTAAATATTCGCTACGTTGTAACTGCGATTTTATCCAGTCTGTTAGATGGTAGGGCTGACGTCTACAGAATTGTCTGTCTTTTCTCAAAATAAGCTGTAATACCCCGTAGAATAAGCGGGATAATGTATTACCCACATGTGATTATCAGAAAATATTTCCCAATGGGGCCGAACAGCACCCCGACGCCAAAGGCGGAAGGGTATTGTTCATTATCCCTTACTAAGTCAAGCTGGAGGGGGTTAGTATTTTCAAGGAGTTTTTTGCCAGTTTCTGTTGAGTCTGAAAAAATTATTCTGCTCAAAGTGACAGTAACTTTTGAGAGTGTTCAGCTTGTGTTTTGAAATGACTGTGCTCCAACGAATGCGATGGAAAGGATGATGTGTTTAAACATTTTAGATGATGCTTTTAGAAGTTGTGATGAGGATGATTTAAAGTTTTTAGGTGATTTTAACTACACAAAAGTCCCTCTTTTAAACAGGAATCATTCAGAGCCCCACCCTGTGCTTCAACAATCTTTTACCGTTAGCTCAGCTGGACCACTTTTATTGTTTTATACACCATTTAAATATTTTTAAAAGGGGTTTTATTCAGCCTGTTGGTTTTAGTGATCATTCTCTAGTTTCCTGCACTGTTTTTATTAAGAAGATTTGTTTAAAGAGTGTCTAATGTCATTTTAACACTGCTCTTTTAGAGAACCAGGCTTTTAAACCTGCTTTTAAGTGTTTTTGGGAAAACCATAGGGAGAGCAGGCCTGCCTTCCACAACATTCAGCAGTGGTGGGACTTTAGTAAGACACAGATCCACCAGCTGTGCCAGCAGTTCACTAACTCTTTAACAGAATTCACAACACAGGTGTCTCTCTACACCTTATCCAACATTCACAACACACTTTACTTTATACATCATACACTTCACTTCACTTTAGCCAATCACATACTCTGACCCGGGTCAAATTTAGTAATCACCAAGAGGTAAAACAGAAGAGCTCTTCTCTTATTCTTACCGGTTGGTGAGTGGACCTTTTCCTCCCAAATTCAGTGTTATTTATAAATATTCACTCATTGGAAGGCCTCATTCGGATCACCAGGCAGCGTCTGAGCAGCATGACCTTGTGGTAAGATTCAAAGGTTCTTACCTGGTACCTGTGGTCTTGGTGTATCAGCCACTGCCCAGCGGTCATGAACTGCCTTGTCGAATCACGTCGGGGTCACCAAATGTTGTGGATTTTCGTCATGGATCAAGGATGTCATCACCAGAAGTTGAGTAGGAAAAGGCTCCGTTTATTTTGACATGTATGTGTCTTTTATAGTCCATTTTCAGATGCCAGTCACCCACACTAAACCTGCTTTAACCAGTTCCTTGATGTTGTCTGACGTCAGGGCTTGTTGTCTTCTAGTATAATCACAAGAACAGAACACTCACTTTTACTTATCTTTCTTATCCACAGATGGAATTCCAGTCCTTGACATACTTGACAAACATAGTTTGAGCTGTGAGACTATCTCTACCATAAATATGTGTCTTTATACAGTATCTTTACATACATATAGGTATATATATATATATATATATATTTCCTTCACTGTCACTGGACACTCGGCCCAGTCTTTGAAAAATCAGAAGAAGTGCAGTCTGTAGCAGCGTCCTTAGACTCCCTCAAACAGAAAAAGGCGGCTGTAGCCAACCTGCTAGGTTTGTCAGCACAGGGGGCTTCGGTCAGGTCAAGGTCTTTAAATGTGGCTCAGATGGATGGTCTGTCTGTTTTTTCTTTGAGTTATAGAGAAAGAATGGACAGAGGAAGACCATTGACTCTTTACACACAGACAGGGGTTCTGACATCTCACATGCGTCTGAAATCAGATTTTTTGGTGTCAGGTTCTATAAGAACCTTTTTAAAAGTGAGTGGACTGACATTCCAGATGTACACAGCAGCTTTGTTGCAGGTCTCCCTCAGGTGGCCTCTGAGACGAACTGGGAGCTGGGGGCAGATGTGACCCTGCAGGAGCTTTATGAGGAGCCTGCAGAGTGGCAGAGCACCAGGGATATACGGCCTTCCTATGGACTTTTATATGTCCTTCTGGTCCATCATAGGACATAGGACATGGTCTGTGGAGAGGACGGCTCCTGCAGAGCTGCAGGGGGACCGTCATCACCCTCTTACCTAAGAAGGGAGATCTGCAGTTCATTCAGAACTGGAGGCCAGTGTCGCTGCTGTGTGCAGATAAAACACTGTCCAAGGCTCTGGCCCTTAGATTAAGAGCTGATGGAGTCCATCATCCACCCTGACCAGACCTATGGTGTTCCTACCAGGCTGAAGAGTGATAATAACACTTTCATTCCTGATGTTCTGGCTGTTTCTGGTGAACTGGCTGATTAAACTGGTCTGACTTCAATAGACCAGGAAAAGGCTTTTGATGAGGTTGAACACCAGTACCTTTGGCAGACTCTGCCTGGGTTTGGGCTCAACCCTGGGTTCATTGCCACGATGCGGGCTCTCTATTGTGACATTGCAAGTGTGGTGAAAATCAATGGGGGGCTGAGTGCACCTTTCAGCATTGACAGGGGGTGAGGCAGGGCTGCTCTTGTTGTCATTTGTCTTTCTTGGGTTTGGGTTTCCCCATTGAGACGACTCAAAAATACCGGGACCAAATAAGAAAGGTGAACAAATTATTATAAAAATATAGACACATGAATTCAAACAATTGAGTAATCAGTCATTGAGCTACAAACCTTCCAAGTCCTCAAAGGTAACTTCAGAAAATTGCCTGACCAAAGATGACAAAGAAAAGTGAAGCGTGAAGCCCCCAGCAGCGAACAGAGAAAAAGCCCCCACCTCTATCTCTCTCATCCTTTTTATCCTTTTCTCTAAGAGATGTGGACCTTAGTCTTGACAACAGACCAAATGTTTTAATTCCTACGTCATTCTGCTGGCAGTCTTCACATGTATTTCGGTCATTGTGTTCTCTTCTCTGCTGCTCCTCACAGGAATGCTGTGACCTTTCAGGTCAACCCAGTGTACAGACATTCCAACACACACACAATCATTTAAAACATTGGAACATCTAGATATTATAATATGATATATATATATATATATATTCTTTTTTTTTTTCTTCTTCTTCTTTTTTGCTGAGATTACACAGATATATCAATTCCTCATCACTCTCTCTCTGGTAACTTGTATTCTTTAGCCATCGAGCCTCTGCTGCACCAGTTGCGTCAGAAGCTGTCAGGTGTGTTCTTCCCTGGGTGTCCCGGGCCTCCAAGAAGGGCTGCCTACGCTGACAACCTAGTGGTAATTTTAAATTCACAAGAACATATTGGTATTTTAATTGACTCTGTCAAATTACTGACAGTGATTATTGATTATTGACTTGATTTTTATTTCTTCTGCCAAAGTGAACTGTGTAAAAAGTTAGGCTGTGATGGTGGGGGAGAGGCTGGGGAGTCAACTCAACTTACCTGCTGAGCTACCTGGGGGTCTTCCTGGGGGATGACACCATGAACAAGAGAAACTGGGACACAACTCTTCAGCCGTCTGAATAAGTGCAGGTGGTGTCTCCCAAAGACGTCTTTCCGCAGCAGGGTCCGAATCGCCAACAACCTGTGGGTCATCCACCATGTGGCACAGGCTGGTCTGTCTGGACCCTCCAGTCTCTCTCCTGTCTCAGGTACAACAATTTTTAGTGGTGGTGGGGGGGTCACTGCTCTGGTCAGGTGGTGGAGCTGGCTGGACCACGGATGAAAGATTCTGCTGGGGGGGTCATTACTGTTATTATGTATTTTTGTGTATTTACCTTTGATTATTTATGTAATTTTGTTGATGTTGTTTGTATAAGTGTTTGTATTGGATATTTTGTGGTTTGTTGTTTGTTTTTTTCTTCCTTGTTTTTAAACAAGAAATTGTAAAAGAAAAAATTATAAAATGGTGACGTAAAAATGACAAATAAAGTGTTTTGAAAATCAAATATCTGTCTGTCTGTCAACAACAACAACAACAACAATAATAATAATAATAATAATTGGTATATTCATTAAAATGCCAGGTTTTTTGTTTTCTATTTTTGTCAATAATTGTGTTAAAAAAAACTGCGTTAATAATTTACATCCTTTCTCAGGACGTAGAACTTTCAGTCTGTCACATATTTACCATTTTTATGAAACTGTTCTAAGAAGAAAAAGAAACAAGTGGAATTTAATCTTTTTCAACTTGTTGAAAAGTTCAGATTAAACTTTTCTGAGTTTGAAAAAAATCCAAATCAAACTATTTAACAACAGTTTTCTGTGTAAATGACACAAACATGGAAAGTCTGTATTTGTCAAACACTGCACTTTTTACTTCCTGTTTTCTGTCTTTACTTCCTTCACACACACACACACACACACAAACACACAGAGTGTTTTTTTAGTTTTATTTTTAGTCTGAAATAAACTTTTTAAACTAAATTAATAGTGTGTAGTACTAGAAGTAGTAGTATGTAGTAATAGTCAGTCTGGGGTCAGGGTTAGCGTTTGTGTTAGGGATAGCGTTAGGTTTAGTGTTAGCGTTAGTGTTAGTGTTAGGGATAGCATTAGGTTTAGTGTTAGCGTTAGTGTTAGGGATAGCGTTAGGTTTAGTGTTAGCGTTAGTGTTAGGGATATCATTAGGTTTAGTGTTAGCGTTAGGATCAGGGTTAGTGTTAGGGATAGCGTTAGGTTTAGTGTTAGCGTTAGGATCAGGGTTAGTGTTAGGGATAGCGTTAGGTTTAGCGTGAGGGTTAGCGTTAGCATTAGGGTCAGGGTTAGGGTTTTTTTTGTGAGGTCAGTGTACCAGTATTACTCAGAGGTGGTAAAAGTACTAACATTCTGTACTACAGTAGAAGTAGAACTGCTGGTATGAAAAAGTACTGAAGTAAAAGTAAAAAGTACGATCACTGAACTGTAATAAAGTAAAAAATAAAACTGTTTTTATTCTAGATTAAATAATATTTATTTAAACAGAAAAAAACAGAAAATTTTCAAAAATAAATCCTTTAAATGCGAGGTAGTGTGTAGGTTATGTATTTTATTTGGTCATGGTACTGAGTTTAGTAAGTATTTAGGAAAACTAAATCGTGAGATAAAAAAACAAAATGATGATATAGGAATAATTTATAATTGAATGATTTACAACTTCTTTTATTTATGTTACATCTGTTTAGAATGAAAAAGTAATGATTGTATTCCAAGAATGTAAAGAGTATAAAGTTCAAATATTTATACAAATGTAAAGAGTATAAAGTACATATATTTATATAAATGTAAAGAGTATAAAGTACAAATATTTATACAAATGTAAAGAGTATAAAGTACAAATATTTATACAAACATAAAGAGTATAAAGTACAAATATTTATATAAATGTAAAGAGTATAAAGTACAAATATTTATATATAAATGTAGGGAGTAAAAGTAAAAAGTTGCAGGAAAATTAAATACTCCAGTAAAGTAGAGATACCTAAAAACTGTACTTAAGTACAGTAAAAGAAGTACTTGTACATAGTTTCTTCCACCACTGATATTACTTTATTACACTGCTAAACCTTTTTATTTACATTGTCATTTAATATATATATATATATATATATATATATATATATATATATATATACTGTATATTGAAAGTAAAGCTTCATTCTGTGATTAAACTTGTCATTTGTATTCAGATTGTTTGAAGTTCATTTTGAAATGAAGCTCTTTATTTACTTAATTGATTTGTGCAAATGATTATCAAGGGTTAGAAAAACAAACAAACCTTTACAGGAATAAAGACACAGTGGATGATGTCAGAGAATATATGAACAACACTGCAGTCATCTGCTCTTTCTGACTCTAATATTTGGAAGTAAATGTGTGATCTGTTTATTTTACACCAGAGGGGTTAAAGTATTGACATTCTGTACTACAGTAGAAGTACAAATACTTATGTGAAAAAATACTATGGTAAAAGTACACATACTGATTCAACTGCTTAAATGAGTAAGAGTATAAAGTACAAATATTTATATAAATGTAAAGAGTATAAAGTAAATATATGTATATAAATGTAGAGTATAAAGTACAAATATTTTTCATAAATGTAAAGAGTATAAAGTACAGATACTTTCCTTTTTGTTTTTGTACTGTTTATGTATTTGTTATCTTTTATAGTACATAAACTAAACTATGCCTAAAACATCTACTTAAGTACATGTGACCAAGTACTTTTATGGAGTTGTTTCTACCTGTGTCTCATATTGAAGTATATTTATTATTTTAATGTTGAATATTGTCATATACTCGTGTACTTTTAAGTGTATTTGGTTAGTACTCCATATAAAACCTTTGTGATCTACTAAGTGTTCTTCACTTTTCTTTGTGTTCAGGCACATTCATATTTGGACGAGGAACACTGTTGCGTAAAACCATTGAGTAATCTGGTGGGTGTTCTAGTGTTTTATCCTGTGTGTGTGTGTGGAATACTTCCAGTTTTCACATCCACTTCAGCTCAGTGAAGACAAAATGAACAGAAAAACTACAAGTTGTGTCGTGTTTTTGTGTATTCATTTACTGACGTTGGTGGAAAGTCAAGGTAAGAACAAACTAACAGATCATTTCATGTTTTAATCTTCTGTGTTAGG
>CM035786.1:2828627-2853627 GCA_020466265.1 Siphamia tubifer | reverse complement strand
CGATACGACTATCGCGGCGATACGAATATCGCGGCGATACGACTATCGCGGCGATACGACTATTGCGGCGATACGACTATCGCGGCGATACGACTATCGCGGCGATACGACTATCATGGTTGTCTTGTGGGTTTTCAACAGGAAACGCAGACTACGGGCGATGGTTCATAGGCCAAGTCCTTATGTGGGGCCAAAGGTCACGAATCATGCATTTAAAATAGCAGTTGTTTTTCTGTGTATCCAACCCTTTTCACCCCCACAGAAGTGATCATGTGACCATGTACATCACATCCTGTGATGTTTAATTACAGAAAAAGTGTTTCCATTGAATTCCATTAAAATACATACATATTCTAGTAAAAAATCTAAACAACCATAAAGCAGCCAATTATCAGGTACATTAACCTGATAAATATTCAGTCTTAAAAACAACAGGATAAACTCAAGTCCTCATTCAGACTCAGAGGTTGTAAGGTACTCAGTGAATATAAACAAAATGCTTCTTTGTACTAAAGTTTTTTCATAATGTCACCACCCCACGAAAGGAAGGTGATTTTTTTGTATACATTCCACAGAATTTTAGTGAAGCAGGTGAACCATGATTGGTTGAGTGTAGCAACAGTCCAACTGGGTTTGTTTTATGTTCAGTTGTTTTAGTTTAAAGGTGTCATATATATATATATAGTACTACTTCTTTTAGTACTGTTCCTACTGTACTACTGTATAAAAAAATTTACAAATCATTAAACTTTTGTAGAACTCAGAAGGAAACTGTCATGACCTCTGCTCCAGTGACCTTTCCCCCAGTACTCTCTCTCCACACTCACCTGGTCCCGCACTGCGCAGCTGCAAACCGTTCCTCATCTGTGGCTACATAAGCAGTGAGGCTTACAGTTGCCAGTGCGGGACCATTCAACATTGTCACCTCCATAACCCGGACACTTTCACCATCTCCTCAGTCACCCGGACTTTCATTATCACCACGGACTCTGGCCGTTTGTTCCCAGGTTTTGGTTTGGTTTTGTCTCTGTCTTGTCTTTATGTTTCTTAGTTTTGTTATTAAATTATTTTTCCCTTCAGCACTGTGCAATGGAGTCCGTACTAACCTCACCCCGATCCTGACAGAAACAAGCAAAATTTAATTTAGTGTCTTTAAAAAATGTGTTTGAGTAAAGTCCACTGACGTATCAAATATTTAGACCGAAGGAAATAAAGTTCTACTTTGTATTGTGTTGATCCTGAGTGAAAAATGAACCGAAATAAACTGGACCAAAACTGGGTTCACAGGACACTGTCAGGGGCGGAGTCACTGTGGGTGCACCAGAGTACAGGGGTGGATTCAGAAGAGAGGGGCGGAGTCACAGTGGGTGCATCAGAGTAAAGGGACGGAGTCACTATGAGTGCACCACAGTAAAGGGGCGGAGTCAGAAGAGAGGGGAGGAGTCACAGTGGGTGTATAAGAGTAAAGGGGCAGAGTCAGAAGAGAGGGGCGGAGTCACAGTGGGTGCATCAGAATAAAGGGGTGGAGTCACTATGATTGCACTACAGTAAAAGGGCGGAGTCAAATCAAATCAAAATCAAATCAGTTTTATTCCGAAAACCTCTTCCGAGGTACATGGAAGTAAGCATACATTTACAACAATACAAAATGGATGTACACTGAGATGTGGCAGTATATATTATTTGTATAAATAGTTCCAGTCCGTTAGTGTGCATTAGGCTTGAACATTTCAAGGTGGATGATCTCTTATAACCGTACAGTTTCAGATACTTCTTTCTATCAGTGGTGAAAGCTGGACATTTGAATAAGTAATGAAATTCATCACCTGGTTCAGTAAGATTACAGCGTGTTTGTACAATTAGGATCATTGTCGACCGAGAATAGAGCTGTTTCTATTGGAAGTCTATGGTTGCGACATCTAAATTTAGACATAATTAAACGTAGACGAGGAGGCAATTGTAACAAGTACTTCTCAAACTCCAAGTTTTCTTTGAACATTCTATAGTTCGAACATTTCGTACTATTGAATATTTGCGAAGCCCATGTCTGAATGAATTGATCACGCAGGCGTATACGAAGTGTTGTTTCATTCAATACTGCCAGTAACATTCTGATCATTCCAAAATCCAGATAATCCAGTATCGTTTAACGCTTTCTTAACAAATGCAATCCAATCTGAAGTATATATATTTAACGTGTCTAAGCGATAAAGAAGTCTGTACAATTTGCAAGACAATTTGTTTGTGTTTTCACAAAGCCGGTCCAAAAGCCCAAGGTTCGTACAGTGGCGGTAATATGAAGAGGAAAACGTCCAAGCTCACCATAAACCATGTTCGTTGTTGTACATTTGTTTACCTTCAAAAGCATTTTACAAAACCGCAAGTGAAGCCTCTCAATTACCGTGAGATCACCCACAGCCCAAACTTCGCTCCCATATAATAGTACTGGGGCGACTACAGAGTCAAACAATTGTAACTGTAAATCTATTGGAAGACACAATTTGGCAGCTTTTCTTAACAAAGCAAACATAGCTCGTCTGGCGTTTTCGCATGTGCGTAGCTTGGCTTTTGTAAATTTACCATTGTACGAAAAAGTGATACCCAAGTAAACATATTCAAATACAACTTCTAGGGGTGACCCAGAGAATGTAAGTTGAGGAAGATTTCTAATCTTGCCTCTCAAAAATATCATAACCTTGGTCTTCGAGGTATTCAAGCTTAGCTTGTATTGATCACAGTAATCAGCCATAGCGTTTAGGGCATTCTGGAGTGATTCTACAGATTCAGCAAGCAAGAGGGTGTCATCAGCGTATAATAAGACAAACAATTTAAGAAAGACATCGGTCTGCTCGTCACTATACAATGCTTCTGATACACTTTGAATATCAGTCAGACCCTCATACTTTTCTGACAGGAAAGTCTCCAGATCAGCTCGGTACATAGCAAACAATAGTGGTGACAGATTCTCCCCTTGACGCACTCCAACATCACAAGAAAAATAATCTGATTTGTATCCGTCGTTCACGACACATGATTTCGCATTATCATACAGATTTCTGATTACTCTGAATACATGACCATCGATTCCCAAGCTGAGCACTTTTTTCCACAGTTCTAATCTTGGGACACTGTCAAAAGCTTTTTTGTAATCAATGAAGTAGCAAAAAAGCCTTTTCTTCTTCACAAGATAAAGATCAATCAAGTTTTCGTCGTCTCCACATCGTCCATTTGCAATGTATACATTGAGACTTTTGCACAGCTCGATTAGCCTATACCCATAGTTGTTTGTAACTGCATCACAAGTAGATCGTTCTGTCAATATTGAATAAATTTGCTCATCGTTTTCACACTGAAGGTAATCTAAAAACTTATCATCATTTTCGTCGATATCTGCAATGTCAGACAGTGCACCACACCTAGCATTAAAATCCCCAAGAATACACAAAGAGTACTGTTCAAGGTTTTCTGTATTAACAACAATGTTTTCGATGGCATCAAATACTTGTATATCTGAGAAGGGAGAGTTCTGTGGTGGTAAATACACTAAGCCACACAATATGTTTTTGCGTGCAACTTCTCCACCTTTTGCTTTGATACTAAACCACAACATATCTTCTTCACCAGTACTGATAATATCAACTTTGTCCTCAAATTCAATCTTTACTAAAACTGCAGTACCCCCAGAAGCTCTTTTCTTCTTTTTCCTATCATTGCGTAACATTACATATCCAGGTATGTTTACGCAACCGAGTTCATCTAACTTTGTCTCAGTTTAGCATACGATATCATATTTTCTGAGAAATTCATCGAATTCTGGACATTTCATTTTAGTTTTCAAACCACACACATTTAAAAGAGCGATGTCAATATTACCGACGCGAATATCATTTCTTGCTGTTGCCGTGCTTCCCTCTAGATGTCTTGGTTGTCTAGGTGGCGTCTTGGTCAACTGTAGCGGAATTTGGTGTTGAACGAGTTAGAGAACCAAAATAGTGGTGCTGTGAACAGTTAGGGTGCTGTGAACGGTTAAGGTCAGTCAGTTCGTGTACCCCGGACCGGGCCTATTCACCTGGCAGGAGAAGATGCTCCAGCCCCAGATCTCTGAAAGGGATGGGGTTGATGTCCAGCTTGTACAGGTCATCCGGTGTCTCAATGATGACCGGTCGTTCATTGGTACCACTGCCTCTCAGAGTACAGTAGATCTTCCCGTCCTTGGTATTGGCGCGGGAGACCTTCTCACAGTTTCGCACTATCCCGAAAAGCTTCTGGCACATTTGGGTGAGGTCGTCGTTGACATAGACTCGCTCATAGCCCTCCTTGCCTTTCAGGTTCTTGCGCTTTTCCATGAGTGCATACTTGGTCTGACGCGACACGAAGCGACAGATGATGTTGCGAGGGCGATCACCACGTCTCCCGAGTCGGTGGCAGGCTGACATGTCGGTGGTAGCCATCTGCATCCCAGCGGCATCCGCCATCTTCACAATGACCTCACTCGTGTTCTCACCATCGGTCTCCAGAATACCACTGATATGCATAGAGTCCTTCCTCCCGTACTGCTCGAGCTTCTCACGCTCGTAGTGGAGGTTCAGGATCTGCTGCTGAGCGTACTGGGCCACGGCGGTGTCCTGGCTTTCCTGCTTCGTCTTGCTCACCTCTTTCTTGATGGCGGCAGCTACAGCCTTGGTGATGACAGTGACGAGCGCTGGCATCAGCTCTTTAATGACAAGCTGGACCGTGGACTGTGTCCCAGCATCCGCCTCAACAATCTTGGCCTTGGCTTTCTTTTTTGTTGGCTTGGGAGCAGTGAGGGCTTCAAACTCGCTGAGTGCCGACGAGACGATCTGTTGCAGCTCATCCTCGGATTCATCACTGTCCGAAGATTCATCTGCGTCTTGGTGGGTCTTGGTGGCCTTCTGGGACTGTGATCTGTTGCTCGACATGCTGTGCCTATTGGGAGCTTTGCGCTTTTTCTCAGGCATGAAGGCAGTAGGTAGCACACACACGCTAACGCTAGCTTAATGCTCCGCTAGCTTAATGCATTAGCATCTACAAGAGAAGACGGCGCCACAGTAGCCGCTGCTAGAGGGAGTCAGAAGAGAGGGACGGAGTCAGTGTGGGTGCATCAGAGTAAAGGGGCGGAGTCACTATGATTGCACCACAGTAAAAGGGCGGAGTCAGCAGAGAGGGGTGGAGTCAGTGTGGGTGCATCAGAGTAAAGGGGCGGAGTCACTATGATTGCACCACAGTAAAGGGGTGGAGTCAGAAGATAGGGGCGGAGTCACAGTGGGTGCATCAGAGTAAAGACACTGATGACAAACACATTCATGTTAAAAATACTTAAGTGTCCCTTTAATAAACCTTATAGTCCAGTGTGTTTTATATGTGGCTAAAACATTTCAAATAAACCACCCATTGACCTTATAATCCAGTGTGTCCTACAGCGCACAAAACACACCCATACTTTCTCTCTCATTTTTTAGCCAGATCATGTGGTCATCCTGGTGATGCTCAGTTTGCAGATTTTCAACTGGAAAAAGGAGAAGATTTTGTCTTCGGGTCAGAGGTTGTGTACACCTGCCAAAAAGGGTAAGAATGTTCACTTTATCTGAGACGTGGTTTTTACTGAATGTTTATCAAAATTTAGACTTTTTATCTCATCATTTCAACTTTTTATGTCATTAATTAGAATTTTTATCTCATTTTGACTTTTTATCTCATAATAAACAACTGTTAGCAGTGATAATGCTAACGCATTGATCACTATTGAGGGAAAGTAGCTCCAAGCAATTAACAGGTGTGAGTTTTTCTTCTGCAACAGTGAATGTGTTACTTAAATGTGTTTTCTGTCTCATCTATCATATAGTTACCAAATGATCAGTCGTAATAACGTGCGTCGCTGCATGGCCGAGGGCTGGGATGGTGTGGTTCCCGTGTGTGAAGGTGGGGGTTGAAATAAAGGAAGTGTGTAACCTCACAAACATGCCTGTATATTCTTTACATGTTCTGACACAGTGGTGTTTGTTGTTCCTCCAGCTCTACAGTGTCCAGTCATTCATGTTCCAAACAATGTTCAAGTCACCGGAGATCCAGAACAAGCTAACTTTGGCAACGTAGTTCGTTTCAGCTGCAAAAACAACCATGAAGCGTTAAATGGTTCAGCAGAAATGTACTGTGATGAAAATGGAGAGTGGAACAGTCAACCTCCTACATGTGACGGTACTTTGTAAAATACACAACGCTAACGCTAATGCTAACCCTTAAACTAATAGGTTAGTTAACCAAACTGTCCTTATGATCTAACTATTTTGTAATTTATAGAGCATAACTATGTGTATTTTAATGGATAATAAAGAAGCAAATGTGAAATGTTTTAAATATACCAATGATACGAGTTATTTTAAAAACCACTACTGTTCATGCTCTTTAAAAAGAGGAAGATTATGTTCAAATATTTATCACAGGACTCACAGTCATATGTAAATAAATGATACAGATGGTAATGTTGGTTTTTAAAGGTTGGAAAAGGTTAGGTCAGGTCAGGTAAAGTAAAGTAAAAAGTAAGGTAAGGTAAATAAATAGTGAATATAAATAAAGAAATAATGTAAATAAATAAACAGTGAATATAAATACGTAAATAGTGAATGTAAATAAATAAATAAATAGTGAATATAAATACATAAATAGTGAATGTAAATAAATAAATAGTGAATGTAAATAAATAAATAGTGAATGTAAATAAATAAATAGTGAATGTAAAGACAACTGTCGTTCAGCTCCATAATCCACCATTTTGTTTAGTCATTCCTAACTTTGTCTTTCCATTTTGTTTTATTAAACAAATATGGAGATTCACCCCTAAAAATGGTGTGAAATATTATACAAACAAATTCCTTTTTTTTTTATAAAAGAAATTATTTTGTTCTTGCACTCATGTATTTGTTAATATTTCTACAGAAATAAAATGTTTTGCACCTGAGATCACTCACGGCAAAGTAGTTGGAGACATCAGTGAATACAAGGAAAATAATATCTTGAATTTTGAATGTAACTTTGGCTACCAAAGATCTGACGTCAGGTCGTCAGTTTGTCTTAAACAAGGCAGAAGAGCAGAGTGGATGCCTACGCCCATGTGTGAACGTGAGTGTTTACACTAAAACATTTTGTTCCTGCTTCTTCTCATCTTCATTCTCTAATACATAATGTTCTGAAGCACAGGGGTCAAATGTCAACTACCACCACCGATTGGACGACCCACCTACGACCCACCCTCTAAGGACACCTTTTTACCTGAAGAATCTGTGAGAATCACATGTGGAGAAAGGTACTGGGTCGGTCAATCAAGTCAATACACAGCAGTATCTACATGTCTGAACACTGGGAAATGGGACATAGAACCACTGTGCAAAGGTTTACAACTGAACATCTTCATTAATAAGATGATTGTTCTCTACTATCAATATTATCAATACCATCTAACTATCTTTAATCTATTTATAGAGGTTACCTGCACTCCACATGACCCATATGTGGCTCACTGGGGTGGGTATTGGAATTATAAAATAACTCTTCATGAGGAGGTGGGATACTCATGTCGCACAGGCTACAAAAAACCACGTGGAACCACCTACGCCAGGTGCACCAGAGAAGGATGGTCACCAAATCCACTCTGTGAAGGTAAAGTAAAGCTGGTTTAAACATTTAAACTTCCAAGGGCCCACATATAGACTGAAGTATTCGCTCAGAAATATTAAACCACCCAAACCTGTCCCAAATGCAGAGCCGTTGCTAAGGTTTTGGAGGCCCTAAGCATATCTGGTCAGGGAGGCCCCCCACCACCACCTCAAAATACAAACGTGGACACTCCCCCCACACACACACACACACACATCCACCCACACAACAAATGAAAAGTTATACTGAAGCTGTTACCATTTATTAAATTTCACATTTTAAAACTGAACATTGATAATATTATAAATAAGGCTAATAACAGCAGTAAACAGTAAAGAACAGCAAAACCATTAATGATGTATAAATTTTCATTTTCTTAAGAGCAGCATTACAATTAAATTAAATGAAAGGCAACTGTAGATTCCAAACAATGATCAATGAACAGGAAACCTGTCAGGGACCTTAAATCTCCTTCTCACAATATCAACCCTGTCGGTGTCTGAAACTTTTGCGGGTCAAAAGGTAGGATCTGTTGGTGGTGGCAGATCTATCTCAGTATCATTTGTTGTATGTTCTGAGGTTATGGTGTGTGTGTCTGTCCAGGAGGATGGTTGCTGTTGTTCAGTTTACTGTCTACTTGTACATGGTTGATCATCTGACTTATCATCTTGATGGCTTGGTGCTCCTTACATATTGACCACATTGACCCTGTGGAAAATATTTGAAGTTACCATTAGAATGCTAAACAAAAATACCAAAACATGAAAAAATATCACACGCCTCAGTTTGGCATGTGTGTTTAACTTTAAAACACTTCATTATAATACTATCTAGTTACCAGTGTGTTCCATAATGATGGCAAAACGACATGAAATGTAATTTATAAAATGGTAACATATAACACTAGGGAAACATAGACACTTGCTGTAAAACTACACTTTATGTAAAACAGTGATGACATTTAGTGAATGACCAAATGTGAAATCATACAACCACAACAAATTCTAAACTTTACCAGCAGGTGTCTAAGCCTTGGCTGTATGATCACGTTGTCGGGCAGAATATATTTGGACTGAAGTAGTGAACTGACGCACAATAAGAACCAGTCACTAAAGTAGTGTACTGACGGATAACTAGGACTTTCACCATTTATAAGACACTCCAAATCTACTGTCAAATATTTTCAAACGTGCCACGTGCTGTGTAAATTCTAATTAGTTTCTATAATTTAGTGTTTACCTCAATTTGCCAAAGCTAACGCAACCTAGCCTGAAGTAAACATAGGTTATAAAACAAGCATCAATGCTGAACAATTTAAATCTTTACCAAATACTTACCAGTGAGAGATGCACGGGAATCATCTTTTTGTTTCTTTTTGTTTCTTTTTTCAGCTCCAGACTCATGCTGCCGTTTCATTGTAGAATTGTGGTAAATATTGTGGTAAATATTGGGCGCTAGCAACATAGACATATGACACAGAACGGTGCAAACTGGGCTGTACCATTTCAGGGAGGGTAGGGGGAGGGACTATGTATTAGGTACAAACATAAAACATTTAATTTGTTCGAATTGAATGATGAGTACGCCATATTTAAAGATAACGCAATTTACCTACTAATACATAATTCAAATTTACATTTTTCAAAATGTAAAATATAATTAAATTCAATTTCATCATGGCATTTTCAGTCAATTTCAATGACAGTGCAAACTTTTGCGGTCCTATGCGCATTGCGTACTCTGCGTATGTGAAGCGGCGGGCCTGCCCAAATGTCACATGACCTAACTAAGATTGTCACACATCAGCGGATATAAACACTGTCAGATTAAATACAATCAGTCATTTGTTCAAACAGCTGATCTGAACCTTTATGTTTGGTTTGGTTTATTATTTTGCACATAAGAAACATATCACAATAACACATGATAACTGAATAAAAAAAAACACGAGCGAGGGGAGGGAAGAAGCACATAGTGCTTATGCGAAGCCCTCCCCCTTCTATCAAATTAATACAAAGCATATATAAAAATTAATACAAAGCATATACTAACAAACCATATTCTAACAAACACAGTCATAGTCCAACAAAAACATCTAAAACTAACTAAATAATTATGCAAATGTAGTCCAAAACATTCATAAATATCCACAAATGTTATATCTATTGCATCATTTAACAGACTCCGCCTCCAATATCCCAGTTTATCTGAATATTTTCATTTATAATATAAACAAACAAACTGCAAGTTATTAAAATGAACAAAAGAACAATATTTAATTGACTTTATGAATACATTTAGATGAAATTGAGTGACAGTTTAAAGGGTTAATGCTGGTGCTCCTACCTTGTCAAATCATCCTTCCATGGTCACATGTGCCACATCCACACAATAAGAACATTTGACAGAAAGTGTTAAAATGCTGCTGCATGTGTTGACAACAGATTATGTGTGTTAGTCATTTTATTGATCTTATGTTTGCTATATGTGACCCGCCACCACGAAACCAGGCATAAGTCGCGCTGAGCCGTTCAGAGCTACAGCCAAATTTAGGCTGGAAGGTTATTTGTTATTTGTGTTTACACCTTATCAAAAAACGGCACCGTAACACCTCTATGTTCAGTTCCTGTGGTCATTATATTGAAATCCAATCAATAAAGGTGTTTATTGGGTCAATTATTTAAGCGGTGACAAAAGTTTAAGGATTGCTGAGCAAAGACAAAGACGACTTCCACCTCTTTTCGCCGAACAAACCGATCTCCGTTCCGTGGGTAAACATCCAAGTGTTTGGTACGAGGTAAAAGCTTATATTGAATGCTCTTGTCCAATGGTGTAAGCCAAATGATTATAATACGTTGCAATTCTGTCCTATTATTAAAATATATAGAACTTCTGTGACATGTCCATCAGAGTGTCCTTTAACATCTGTGAATAATTTTTGTCAATCGGATACAAATTATTATGCATTGCTAAAGACTTCCTACCCCAAAACAGTCCAAAACTTTAACGGACAATATCTAAAAATATGCAAATTGCATAATAGGTCCAACTGTGGATATTAAAATGACCATAACTTTGGTTCTACTTATGATAGAAACATAATTTTTTCACCATCTTAAACCTTAGTTTCCACTCTACCAATCTACACAGATAACTCAGTTTTGATTTCCAGACACTTATGCCTGGTTTCGTGGTGGTGGGTCACATATTTAGGCTAATGTTTTACCAGGTGACATTATATGTTGATGACAGATTCATTTGTTACTGGAGAAAAAACACACGAAAGTTCAGCAATACTTGCTTTTCCAATGATCAATAATCAGTATTAAACACACACAGGGAAAAAGCTAAAGCTTTTTTCTTACTCTGCTTTACCAGTTACTACAGAAGAAAATGTGACAGTGGTTATAGTAGCCTGATGGTTAACCTAAGCTCGCCATGTTTATTGATAATGACATATTGATCAATTCTATGAAGTTACATAATGAAAACTACACTGAAGAAAGTAAAACATTGAATCAACTTAAAAAAATATTCTACATTTTGACTTTTAATCTCATAATTATGTCCGCCAAGGAGGTTATGTTTTTGCTGGAGTTTTTCTGTGTGTCTGTCTGTCTATCTGTCTGTGTGTGTCTGTCTGTCTGTCTGTGTCTGTCTACCTGTCTGTCTGTCTGTCTGTCTGTGTGTGTGTGTGTTTATCTGTGTGTGTGTCTATCTGTCTGTGTGTGTCTGTCTGTGTGTGTCTGTCTACCTGTCTGTCTGTCTGTCTGTCTGTCTGTGTGTTTGTCTGTGTGTGTGTCTATCTGTCTGTGTGTGTCTGTCTGTGTGTGTCTGTCTACCTGTCTGTCTGTCTGTGTGTGTGTGTTTGTCTTTCTGTGTGTCTCTGTCTGTATGTGTGTGTGTGTCTGTTTGTCTGTGTATGTGTGTGTGTGTCCGTTTGTCTGTCTGTGTCTGTTAGTGTGTGTCTGTCTGTCTGTTAGCAAGATCACTCAAAATGTTATGGACGGATCTTGATGAAACTGTCATGACGTGTTTTTCGTGTCAGAAGGAACAAATGATTAGATGTTGGTGATGATCCAGAACACATTCTGGATCACTGTGAACAGTATTGTCCATTTATTGGAATGTAAAATTTCAAGCCATATTGCTAATACGTGTTAGCACAAGTGCTAGTTAGCCTTGTGAAATGTAACAGTGTACTTTGTAAATCTGTGGGCGGATATAAAATAAAAGGATTCGACTGTGTCAATCGATCATGGATCCGTGGTTTCAACCATCAATATGCTTTTATTTTGTCACTTCCTGTCCGCTACCCGCATTTCTTTTAACTTTACCTCTATCCATTCCTCATAAATAAAATCATCAGATAATCCTTTGTTTGGAAGTTTTGACGTGTATACATTTATTTAAAATAAATGTTATGTCCTTGTTAAGCTACTTGGTCACAGATATAAAGAACAGAATTATTCACTGGATCTGATACGACACAGACACATAACCATGTTGGTAAATTTGGTGTTTTAATAAAAAAAGGAAATCAAAGTATTTTTTGTATATTTTGACTGTGTATATTAGTATCTACATTCCCCTTTAAGAGAGGGTGGAGCGTGTGTAGTCACATGACTCCACCCATCCAGTCTGAAATCAGGTCGACTTCTGGTGTAAAGTGAACGAGTGGTAGTTTGTGTGTGCGTGTCTCTGTGTGTGTGTGTATGAACGTGTATGTGTGTGTGTATAAATGTGTATGTGTGTGTGTGTGTGTGTATGTGTGTGTATAAATGTGTATGTGTGTGTGTGTGTGTGTGTTTGTGTATATGTGTGTCTGTGTGTATGAACGTGTATGTGTGTGTGTGTGTATGTGTGTGTGTGTGTATATGAATGTGTATGTGTGTGTGAGTGTGTGTATATGAATGTGTGTGTGAGTGTGCAATGATGTGCAATGATCCATTTGAGTAAAAGTCAAAGGTCAAGGTCACAATTAATTAAAAGGTCAAAATCACACTATCAGTTATAACTCAAGAACGGAGGGTCACAGAACGTGAAATGAACATTTATACAATTCTTATAGTTGGTGTTATCACCTACGACCAATAGTTTTTCAGATCTCTGGAGGTCAAAGGTGACATGTGTCCAAATTAACTTGTGTAACAAACAGACATATCACGCTATAACTTAATCAATACTGGATATATTATCATAATATTACACACACTGACACATATGTGACCCCCCACCACCAAACCAGGCATAAGTCGCGCTGAGCCGTTCAGAGCTACAGCCAAATTTAGGCTGGAAGGTGATTTGTTATTAGTGTTTACACCTTATCAAAAAAACGGTACCTTAACACCTCTATGTTCACTTCCTGTGGTCATTACATTAAAATCCAATCAATAAAGGTGTTTATTGAGTCAATTATTTAAGCGGCGACAAAAGTTCAGGTATTGCTGAGCAAAGACAAAGACGACTTCCACCTCTTTTCGCCGAACAAAACGATCTCCGTTCCGTGGGTAAACACCCAAGTGTTTGGTACGAGGTAAAAGCTTATATTGAATGTTCTGTCCAATGGTGTAAGCCAAATGATTATAATACGTCACACTTCTGTCCTATTATTATAATATATAAAACTTCTGTGACATGTCCATCAGAGTGTCCTTTAACATCTGTCAACAATTTGTGTCAATCGGATACAAATTATTATGCGTTGCTAAGGACTTCCTACCCCAAAACAGTCCAAAACTTTAACGGACAATATCTAAAAATATGCAAATTGTAAAATATGTCCAAATGTGGATATTAAAATGACCATAACTTTGGTTCTACTTGTGATAGAAACATCATTTTTTCACCATCTTAAACCTTAGTTTCCACTCTACCAAGATACACACATAACTCTGTTTGGATTTACACACACTTATGCCTGGTTTACTGGTGGGGGGTCACATATATATATAACCAAATTATCAATATTGCAAAAGGTCAAAGGTCAGGTCACATTTAGCAGAAAGGTCAAAATCACATTATTGGTTCTAATTAAAGAACAGGTTGTCATAGAAACTGGAGATTGGCACAAAATAGGGGTGGAGTTAGACATTCTATGAATACTAGTTAATAATAGGTTTATGTATTTTCTGCAGGACACATGTGACCAGTCTACAGTCATCTTATACTCCAGTAGAATTCTCTCTTCTGTTTTTGTGAAAATATACCAGAAACTCTAAATGTTTCATTTCTGTTTACTGTTTACTGACAGTTCTTCTGCTTCATTTGTTTTCATTTTTTAGCGAAAACATGTAACAAATACAACGTACCAAATACAGACATTGTCTCAGCAAATAAAGAAACATACATCTACAATGAAGCGGTTGAATATGTCTGCAAAGGAGGTTACGAAGGCCGTTTTACGCTACAGTGTGGAGATAATCAATGGTATGGGAGACCATACTGTACAGGTATGGAAAACACAACACCATCTAATTCACCAACACTAATGGATGTGAGTTAACCAGTCATTTCTACTGATTTGGATATGAAGCTTGTTATATGAAACTGATTTTATTTACATCTGCAGTAAAACACACCGTCCAGGATTTCACCATTTTGTGATTTGCAACTTCAACACAAATTCCGTCAATCCCCATGAATTCAACACAATGTTGTAATTGTAACCAATCATTTGTGATGTCTTGAGCTGCTCCTTCTGCTTTTGCCTGTTTACTTTTACCCATGATGCACTAGTACCAATAGGAACATTTGTTAATAAATACATATTTAGTTGTATTTTCGTAATCCTTGTAATTGCGTAATTTCCATCTGGGTCAAAGGTCGTTTGAAGGCCCATATCACAATGACTTTGAAATCATTTTCCAGTAACTAATTATTGGAAATATTACTTAGTTTTAATTTAAAAAAGGGAACATCATATCTATTTGTCACAACTTTCACTTCCTCCTGAAACAAAAGCCTTAAATCCACCACAACTTTCATTGCAATTTTTTGGAAAAGCTCAATGTAACATCAGACATTTTAGGACAAAACAATCTGAAAAAAGGCCTGAGGAATCCTAGAGGGACTGAAAGCAAGCCATAGCTACTGAATAAGAAGCAATTTAAAGTTGTTTTTGTTTTTCAGAGAAAGGCTGTGAACGCCTGAACATCCCAGATTCATACATTAGTTATAATCCCAAGTCCACATACCAGCCAGGTGATTATGTGGAGTATGGATGTTTAAATGATCGTAGAAAAGTCTTAACGGTCCAATGTCGTTATGGGAAATGGGACGGTCCTCAGAGCTGTTCAAGTAAGTTCATAATAAAGGAGGTTTATAACAAACATACAAACATAGCAATGAATGACTGACATTCATTCACACAAAACGAAGATAAAGTGTTTTTATTTGATTTATAGATGTGGCAGAATGTGGAAGTCCTTCCATTCCTCATGGATTTGCAGTTGGTCCATATAATAGAACACTGTTTTATTACACCTGTAATAATGGATATAAACTCATCTCCAAAAGATGGTGGGGTGAAGCTCAATGTGATGCTGGAAAGTGGACTGGAATTCAAGTCTGTGTTGGTAATATATTCTTGATTGTTTATATTTATTACTAGCCAGTAGTGTTGCACGGGCTATCCACTGGCCAGCGGATACCCGCGGGTGACCCGTGAGTCGGGCGGGCTGGGTCGCAGTAGTAATACATATTGCGGATGCGGGTGGGGCGGGTCAGGAACGATCAATACCTGCTGAGGTGTGTGTGTGTGTGTGTGTGTGTGTGTGTGTGTGTGCGTGCTCGGCTCGCGCATGTGCAAGCCCGTCACTTCCTGTTTTGAATGCTTTTTTATCCCAACTTTTTGTTATTTGTTATTAGCGCCAAATCTCCCTGAACACTCAGAGATAAGAGTGAAAATGTGGGACTTGATCAGGGAGAAGATTAAAACAGGCGATGCGAAGGTTGTACGGAAACGTTGTATGTGTTGGCTTTATAGAGTGATGATGTGGGTGGAGTCTATTTTATGTGCTGGAGTGCATATTGAGACGTTAGAAAGGAGGCAAAAATGATGCTTCATGACTTTTAACATTAGAAGCACAAGGTAAAGATGCTGCGAATGTACTATGTGAGTTTAGAGACAAATTTAAGCTCGCGGGTTGATAGCGGGCGGGTTGGGTTTATCCATACGTGACATCATGCGGGTTGGGCGGGGCGGGCCTAGCCACGTCTTGGGTTTGGGCGGGGCGGGTTTCTGTAAAACCCCCTAACCGCGCATCACTACTAGCCAGCATTAAAACAAACAATAAATTGCATGAAGCCTTAAAAATATGAAGACACCAGGTTATCTGCCAGCATACATTTGACTAATTTTGAGAGAAAGACTGAGATTTGGATTTAATGTCTTTATAGCTTATGAAATTATTGTTGCACCAATTGATCAGCTGCCGATCGATCAGCTGCCGATCATCATCGGACAATAGTGCCTAAAAATAGCCTGCTTGGTGATGGGAAAAACATGCCGATCAAAAAGCCACTCACGTAACATAAATTATTAGCGAGCATTTTGAAACTGTCAAATACGCTTCAGAACAGGTTCATCTGGTCTGGACTGTTTCTGTACTTTTATAATAATTTTATATAGCTCATTAAATAATAGTAGATGTTTGGGACCATTTTACGCCGTGTAAAGCAGACAATAGTGTGCTAACCTCTAAATAGCATTAGCATTAGCTGCGTAAGGCACACAACAGTGTGCCCATGGCTAAATAGCATTAGCATGAGGTGTGTAAGGCAGAGTTTAACCCTTTAACTGATCTACTTTAACTTTTTAACTGGTCTACGTTAAACTGAATCACATGGAAGAGGGAAATCTCTAAAACATGCAGGACACCGGCCCTCGAGGACTGGAGTTTGACACCCCTGCTTTAACTGGTCTACTTTAACCCTTTAACTGGTCTACTTTAACACTTTAACTGGTCTACATTAACCCTTTAACTGGTCTACTTTAACCCTTTAACTGGTCTACTTTAACCCTTTAACTGGTCTACTTTAACCGTTTAACTGGTCTACCTTAACCGTTTAACTGGTCTACTTTTACCCTTTAACTGGTCTATGTTAACCCTTTAACTGGTCTACTTTAACCCTTTAACTGGTCTACATTAACCCTTTAACTGGTCTACTTTAACCCTTTAACTGGTCTACTTTAACCGTTTAACTGGTCTACCTTAACCGTTTAACTGGTCTACATTTACCCTTTAACTGGTCTACGTTAACCCTTTAACTGGTCTACTTTAACCCTTTAACTGGTCTACGTTAACCCTTTAACTGGTCTACTTTAACCCTTTAACTCGTCTACTTGATCTAGTAATCGTTTTCTTCCTAGATGCCACTAACTGTGGACCGATTCCTAAGATCCTCAATGGGAACATGCCCACAGAGCATGAAGTTTACCAACACAACCGCCGTGTTCTCATTAGATGTGCTAGCGGTTACACAGCTCGAGCTACGTACCTGACTTGTAGGAATGGAAAATGGCATTCAAGTGGGTTAAAACACAACATGATCTGTACACGTAAGTTACTTCCATTGTCACTTGTTCAGTTGTATTTGTCACAGATCCACAGGCTGTACTTTAATAACACACATGCTTTGTCTTTTGCAGGTGACACCAAATATTGCAGCACGCCACCTAAAGTTTCAAATGCAGTGGTTTTAACTTCGTATCAGAAGGAATATCCGTCTGACTTCATAGTAACTTACCAGTGCCGTAGTCATTTCACTATGATAGGAGGAAACCAGATTAAATGTGTAGATGGGGAATGGAACGTCACAGACATCAGATGTGCCGGTAAGGAAAAGCTTCCTGGTACAAACCTAGAAACATCATTTGTGACCCACCACCACCAGTAAACCAGGCATAAGTGTGTGTAAATCCAAACAGAGTTATGTGTGTATCTTGGTAGAGTGGAAACTAAGGTTTAAGATGGTGAAAAAATGATGTTTCTATCACAAGTAGAACCAAAGTTATGGTCATTTTAATATCCACATTTGGACATATTTTACAATTTGCATATTTTTAGATATTGTCCGTTAAAGTTTTGGACTGTTTTGGGGTAGGAAGTCCTTAGCAACGCATAATAATTTGTATCCGATTGACACAAATTGTTGACAGATGTTAAAGGACACTCTGATGGACATGTCACAGAAGTTTTATATATTATAATAATAGGACAGAAGTGTGACGTATTATAATCATTTGGCTTACACCATTGGACAGAACATTCAATATAAGCTTTTACCTCGTACCAAACACTTGGGTGTTTACCCACGGAACGGAGATCGTTTTGTTCGGCGAAAAGAGGTGGAAGTCGTCTTTGTCTTTGCTCAGCAATACCTGAACTTTTGTCACCGCTTAAATAATTGACTCAATAAACACCTTTATTGATTGGATTTCAATGTAATGACCACAGGAAGTGAACATAGAGGTGTTAAGGTACCGTTTTTTGATAAGGTGTAAACACTAATAACAAATCACCTTCCAGCCTAAATTTGGCTGTAGCTCTGAACGGCTCAGCGCCACTTATGCCTGGTTTCGTGGTGGCGGGTCACATTTGACATTTGACCCTCTGCTGGTGACAAGAGGTCATTGTTTTTCACCCGGCTTAAAATGGGGGAAAAAAGTAGATTTTTTTCAAACCAAAAAATTGATATGAAAATAGTAAAACAAAAAATGTGAATACATTTTTTTTCTCCCACACCACACTATTAATTTGCTGAAACATTTGAATGTGTTAATGAACAAATAGAGTGACTCTCTGAGCAGCAGTGACAGGCACAACCCACCCATAAAGATGGAAGACGCTAAACATTAGCCTTCAATAGGAAACAATCCAACAGTCTATTATGTTCTTTTCACCAAAGTACTTCCAGCTTCATATTCCACATGAGGGTTAGGGTATTAAATGTTGTATTTGATACTGATACTGGTTCCTAAACAGTATTTAAATTGGTACTTTAGAAAGAAAACATTTTAAATTCCAACCAGGGACATACGTGGTTGAACCATAACAAACTTTATCAGATGGTTTACCTAAGCCTAGTAAACTAATCTAGTAAACTAGACTAGTAAACTAAACTAGTAAACTAGACTACTGAATTATCCTAGTAAACTAGACTAGTAAACTAAACGAGTAAACTAGACTACTGAATTATCCTAGTTAACTAGACTAGTAAACTAGCATAGTAAAGTAGTCTAGTAAACTAACCAAGTAAACTAGTCTAGTAAACTAGCCTTGTAAAGTAAACTAGACTAGTAAATTATCCTGGTAAAATAGATTAGTAAACTAGACTAGAAACCTAGCCTAGTAAACTAAACTAGACTAGTAAACTATCCTAGTAACCTAGCGTAGAAAACTAGCCTAGTAAATGATCCCAGTAAACTAGCATAGTAAACTAGTCTAGTAAACTAGCCTAGTAAACTAAACTAGACTAGTAAATTATCCTGGTAAAAGAGATTAGTAAACTAGACTAGTAAACTAAACTAGGCCTGGGAGCCTGAGGGTTCTGCGCAGGATCTTAGCTGTTCCTAACAATGCGCTCTTTTGGACACAGATCTCTGATGTTGTTCCTGGTATCTGCTGGAGACATTGTCCCAGCTTGGGGGTCACTGCCCCTAGTGCCCCCATCACTACTGGTACCACTGTTGCCTTCACACTCCACATTTTCTCTAACTCCTCTTTCAGTCCTTGGTATTTCTCTTCTTGCTTTCTTATGTTGCTATCACTGGGGACTGCTACATCTACCACCACCACTGTCTTCTCATGTTTATCCACCACCACTATGTTAGGCTGATTGGCCACCACCATCTGGTCTGGATCTGGAAGTCCCACAGGATTTTGGCCTGTTTGTTCTTTGTCACCATTGGGGGGGTCTCCTATCTTGACCCTTGACCTCCAGTCCATACTCTGTACAGATGTTCCTGTACAGTTACAAATACCTAGGGATCCCACAGACAAATGGTAATCATGAGGAGGCAGCTGGGAAGTCAGCCACAGCCAAATACCTACAGAGGGTAAGACAGGTCCTGAAAAGTCAGCTGAACGGCAAAAATAAGATCCAGACCATTAACACCTATGCCCTGCCAGTAATCAGATACCCAGCTGGGATAATATCCTGGCCACTGGAAGAGATACAAGCCACTGATATCAAGACAAGGAAACTCCTTACCATGCATGGAGGGTTCCACCCCAAGTCCAGTGTCCTGAGGCTGTACACTAAGAGAAAGGAAGGGGGCCGAGGACTAGTAAGTGTCAGAACTACTGTCCAGGAGGAAACGGTGAACCTCCAGGAATACATCAAGAAAATGGCCCGCAATGACCAACTGCTAAGTGAATGCCTCAGGCAACAAAAGCCCAGTAAGGTCGAGGAAACAGAGGGGCTATCATGGAAGGACAAACCCTTGCATGGCGTGTACCATCGACAAATGGAGGAAGTGTCTGATATGGAAAAGACATACCAGTGTCTGGAAAAGGCTGGACTAAAGGACAGCACAGAGGGATGTATATATAGTTACAGCCTTAGTATGGATAGCTACTGCCCTAGTATGGATAGTTACAGCCTCACCAGTGAAGCTACATGCTAATAGATGCTAGTACTCACCAGTGAGTGAACCAAATAAAACTTGGAGGGTCTAAACTATAACACTTTGATGATTTTGTTAATCCTGTGTCTTCTGGTTCTCATACTGTTTAGAATTGGGAATATAAATACATATAAACCCTTGAATAAAACCAAACCATACATTTTAGTGCCAAAATGTTATATTTCACAAAGACATGAATGTGTGATGATATATGATGTGATGCTAAACTGGTATTTTCTCCCACAGATTCCAGACCACTACCACCAGAACGGTCTTATGGGTAATAATGTGAGGAGGAAAAGTGGAACTTCTCAAATATTACTTGTCCCATGGTCATCATACAGTCAAATCAAACGTTCACAATGCATGAAAATATAACCACCTATGTAATCCCATATTGTCTAACTTCTTGAATAAAATTATAAATATTCAAAAACTTTGTGTTATTTTTCTGAAACAATATATTATTTGTAGAATATTTTTCTGTCAAAACATCCTGTTCTAAATCTAAAATGATTATTTATATACAGTAGTAAGTTTCTTTTTTCTTTGAGTAGAGGTAAAGTCCTACCTCTTAAAGGTTAGGGTTAGACAGTGACATGTAACAATTCATTCACTCTAACAGTGTCAGAGTCGATCTGAGAGATTACCTGCCATTCATTGTCATTGCTAATAGCCGTAGGAATGCTAGCGTGGCTAGTCCACCAGCCAATCCCATGCAGCCGGGACAGTCCAGGGATCAGTTTGTGACAGTACGGGGTAAGCGTGGTGCTAAATGCAAAAACTTAGTGCACCAAGAGCTTCACGTTTGTAATAGGTTTGAACGCCTCGGCACCGCACCACCTGAAGCAGACACTCTTTTCATTAGCAGTTCTATTCTTAGAGATGTGAAGCACCCAGTGGTTTCTGTCAGGTGTTCTCCAGGGGCCAGGGTCAGTGACATCGAAGGAAACCTTAGGCTTTTACAGCAGAGCAGAGTTAGCTTCCACTGCATCTTGATCCACGCTGGTGGTAACGATGTCCGAAGGAAACAATCAGAGGTTCTTAAACTGAACTTAGCATCGGTGTGTAAACTTGCTAAATCGATGTGTAACACCGTAGCGTTCTCTGGACCCCTGCCTAATTTGTCCAGTGATGAGATGTCCTCTAGGTTGTCATCATTTAACCGCTGGTTGTCTAGATGGTGCTCAGAAAACCATGTAGTTTTCATAGATAAGTGTCGTGCGTTCTGGGGAAAGCCTGGGCTCATTGGCAGAGATAGCATACATCCCACTGGGGAAGGTGCCTCTCTCTGAGCACAAAATGTGGCTGCTAAATTTAACCTGTCAATATGACAATTCAGAGTGTGGGCCCAGGCGCAGAGTCGTAGAGTAAAACACTTCTGTGTGCATCATCAACTTCACTCTGAGCTGTCACAAACCCAGCATGTAGTAAATAATAGAAAAACTGTGTCTATCCCCTGTGTAGTTAATAATAAACACTGTGTAGTTAATAATAAACACTGTGTAGTTAATAATAAACACTGTGTAGTTAATAATAAACACTGTGTAGTTAATAATAAACACTGTGTAGTTAATAATAAACACTGTGTAGTTAATAATAAACACTGTGTAGTTAATAATAAACACTGTGTAGTTAATAATAAACACTGTGTAGTTAATAATAAACACTGTGTAGTTAATAATAAACACTGTGTAGTTAATAATAAACACTGTGTAGTTAATAATAAACACTGTGTAGTTAATAAAAAACACTGTGTAGTTAATAATAAACTATGTGTAGTTAATAATGAACCAAATATTATTAAACCTATAGGAGTGAAATCAAATAATTTAATAAAAATAGTTTTAAGTAATAATCAGATTAAAAGAACATCTAACAATTTTATCCAATGTGCACTGATCAATATTAGGTCAATTTCTCCCAGATCTTTATGAATCAATGATCTAATCAGTGATCAATAGATTGATATTTTAGCTGTGACTCAAACCTGGCTTCAGCAGGATGAATATGTCCCATTAAATGAATCCAGGTGAACTATCACACAGCCAGAACCAGTGGTGGTGGTGGAGGAGTGGCAGTAATATCTCACTCCAGTTTAGGTCTTAGCCCTAAAATTAATTCTAAAATTAATCCCACTTACCACTCCTTTGAAAGTCTACTTTTATCCATTACTTTCCCCAACTGCAGAAACCAAAAACCAGTCCTTTTTGTCCTAGTTTATGTCCCTCCTGGTCCTTATTCACAGTTTGGATCTCATCAGTCTCTGACTTTCTATCCAGTGTAGTGTTGAACTGGGATAGGATTAGAATAGTTGGTGATTTGAACATACATGTTGATAACAACACTGACTCTCTTAGTAATGCATTTAGTGACCTACTAGACGGATTAGGCTTTATCCAAAATGTTCATAAACCAACCCATGTTCACAGACACACCCTCCATCTGATCTGAACATTTGCTGTTGAAATGAGTGACCTGGTTGTTTTTACCCATAATCCCATACTCTCAGATCAGTTTTTAATGACCTTTCAGTTTATGCTTGAGGATATTTCTACCTCAGTGATTAAAACACAAATGAAAAGGATACTATGTGACCGTGCTGTCTCAAAGTACAAAGAGTTAATTCAGTCACTATTTGTGTCTATGTCATGTGATTATGTAAAGGACACATTTAGTCCCAGTATAAGTGATGAGTTAGTTGATAGTACCATGCTCACACTACAAACTACGTTAGATACAGTCGCCTCCTTCAGTTAAAAACTACTAAGATTAGATCAACCTCCCCATGGTACAACGCTGACACTCGCTCCATTAAACAAACAACACCTAAATTAGAGGCAATGGTGCCGATCCAATTCACAACATTCTTTCAATGGCTGTAAATATATGTGACTAAAGTATAATCCATCTTTGCGTACAGCCAAAACTAGATATTACTCATCCATAATAGAAGAAAACCAGAATAATCCTAGATTCCTGTTCAGTACTGTAGCCAGACTGACAAACAGACACACCTCCGTGGAACCAGTTATTCCATCCACGCTCCATTCTGATGATTTCCTGCAGTTCTTTAACAATAAAATATCAACTATTAGAGACAAAATAGATCAACTACTCCCAAATATTAGATCAGAAAAAGCAGTGGTTTCAAACCTAGGCCCTTCAATAAATCCCTCTGTAACACTAAATAATTTCACCACTGTAGACCAAACTGATGTCATATCTATTATCATGTCTTCCAAATCATCACCTGCCTCTTAGATCCAATTACAACTAAACTCTTTAAACAGATTCTGCCCCTAATTATTAGCACTGTCCTAAATATAATTAATTATAATTAACATTAGCCAAAATTAGGAATATTCTGTCTAAAAATGACCCCTAACCCTATCACCCCTGTGCTCCAAACCCTTCATTGGCTTCCATTTGAGTTTAGAATGAAATTTAAAATCCTCCTCCTCACATATAAAACCATTAATTGTATGGGTTAGGGTAAGGGGTCAGGGGTCAGGCGTTAATGGTATAGGCCCCTCTTATCTTAAAGATGATCTGGTTCCGTACCAGCCCAATAGAACCCTTCGTTCTCAGAATGCAGGTTTATTGAAAGTTCCCAAGGTTTGTAAAAGTACAGTAGGAGCTAGAGCCTTTAGTTACCATGGTTACTGTCTGATGGAGCTAGAGCCTTTAGTTACCATGGTTACTGTCTGATGGAATAATCTTCCATTTAATATTAAACAGGTCGCCACAGTCTCTACGTTTAAAATTAGGTTGAAAACATTCCTGTTTGATAAAAACTATGGTCAGGTTAGTTAAAAACAGACCGAAGTCACAGTTCAGTCTAAGCTGCGCTAGGAGATAGAATGATGGAGGAAGAACAGACACTGAGTTCTTTCTTTCTCTCTCTCATGTGTTTTTGTCATTGATTAAACCTATCTTTCATACCAAGTCTGTTCATGTCTAGTCACCTGGTGTCGTCGTCTAAAATTAGTCAGTCTGTCACCGTCTATGAGCTGGATCAGTGGTGCGTGACCACACCCACCTTGGTTCACCACGGTCCGCCAAACTACCAAACTGCTCCATACCGGCCAGAAACTCGCGCTGCACTGGGTCCGTCAGCATTCGCATCCAGCGCTGCGCCCAGAAACTAGATCCCATAATGTCATAGATATTGGAAGAAAAACATTTTGCCCTCTGCTGGAGACAAGTGGTATTTGTTTTTCCACTCAGCTGAAAATGAATCCATTAAAATGTGGAAAAAAAGACGTTTGGAACAACAAAAAACACTAAACAAAAAATCTAAATAAATATGTGAATCCATTTTTCTCCCACTCCTATTGTTTAGTGAGTTGAGTTGACTTTTTTTGCATCTGTAATATAATTCTGGAGTAATTAGATTTTTAGTGAAGTAGAGTTTAGCAAAGTGAATGTTATTGATTATCTACTTCAGTTCTTACATGAACATTCTGTGCTGCTTATTTTACACACGTCATGTTGTGTTCACACAGTGTTGTGCAATCCCAGTAGGAAATCTGGAATGTTCCACTCACTCAGAGGACTGTGACTGGGGTTAAACATAAACAGCACTGACCAAAGGAAGAACCCTCAGAATCAGATCAGTCACCTCTGTGTACTCATCAACATGCAATTTTTTTTAATTTTTCTGCTTCTGCTGAGGAATGTGGACGTTGTTTTATC